>VCCN01003880.1:3982570-4004741 GCA_006491835.1 Architeuthis dux
CTAGATCATTTATACGATCTAGGCCACCATTTAACAATCATTAACACTGATGACAGGCTGATATAAGTTCCCAATTAATAAATGTCTTTATAATTATCATATTCAACAGAATATGATAATTATAAAGACAAATGTAAATAAACAAACGAGCTCTGTGCGGGGATCAAACCCGCATTCACACTGGAAATAACCTTATATGCAGCTTCTGCTCTATGGAGCTCGTTTCTTTATTCACATTTACGATTTAGGCTGCTCATTTAGCAATCGTTCACACTGGCCTGGGCAAATGTAGGTTCTCAGCTAATAAAATGTCTTTATAATTATCATATATATATCATGTTAACCCAATGAAAGTTTATATTATCCTAAATTAATTGATATATTAAACAAATTCCGATAACACTAAATGAGCTGTCATTTTAGCACTCATTTATTATTGAATATGTCAATTTTGACAGTAAACTGAAAATAAAACTCAAATTACAATAGAAGAATCAGAGTAGTGTTTTCAATGTCACTTGAAATGAAAAACGGTAAAGAATTGTCAGTCTTCATCTTCTGAAAATTAAAATTCTAGCCTTCACTGTTATAGTTAATATGATTAACCCATTTAGATATTTGAAATTAGAAATTAGACTGACACTCAATACTCTGCTCTTAACAGACTGCTTATTCAATGTGACAATAAACGAAAAGGAAAATAGTGGAAGTGAAAAATAAAACTAAAGAATTTGAACTTGAAATTTTAAGAAGTCATTATCCCTGATTTGTACTGATTCATTGTGTGTGAGTGTGTGCATGTATGCATGCTATATTTTCATTCTAAACTTTCAAATTTCAAGAGGGCAATAAAAATGCAAGAAGGCTTTTTTTCCCCTTTTTCGCTCTGCTGACTAGAATCAGCAAGACAGAAATAGTGTCTTCAAACAACATCTCCAATCAATTGCACTAAAGTCAAGACCACTTGATGTAGAAAAGAGTTCAATTTAAATGTTAAATGATCATGGAAGGAAGAGGCAGCTCCTCATTAGCACTAGTCACATATACACACACAGGCTTTTCAAATGTACAGTTTAATAGCATGGCTGATTTCAGCTGGTCTTTCAATGTGTCTTTACAGACACAGCACATAAGGCGATGCATTGCTGATAGGATAAATCCAACACGGTTTGGCCATTTCACTCTCCCTCCTCCTCCTCTTTCTATTTGATTAAAGAGCTTTTAAGACTGTTTTTTAGTTCACTGAATTGTTACAGACTATAATTAGATATGATGATGATATTAGTCAATTAATCATAGAAAAAAATTAGAAAAACATAAACACATCTTTAAATTTTAATTGACTCTGAAGAAGATTAATAAAAAGGCAAGGAAAGATTAACGGGATTCAATGAGCTATAAAAGAAGCAAACTTGTGAAGTCAACTGGAACCATCGGTACTAAAATGGTGACCATTTTGTCACACGTTCAGCTATTAACCTTCTTATACTAATAATCACACTGCAAATTTGTTAACGGTTCATTAAGACTATTTGACAGATGATGGTTGAAATTAGAGATTCCCTGCTGACTTTAAAGTTAAAGATTTTTAAAAATATTTAAACAATTTTTCACTTGAACATAAAAAATACTTAAAGTAGCAAACATAAAAATTACAAAGAATAATAAATATAAAACATAATTATCTTTTTGATTAATAAACATTTTTGGAATTTTCATTTTATCTGGAACCAATTCGAAATTAATTGTTTTTTTTCATACTGTTTCATTTTAATTTAGTATCCCATGGTTCCCTTTGTTTATTTCTATTTAATCCCTAAGTAACTCCTACAACAATCCTCCTACTACAGGTATGAAGGGGCCAAGCGGTTAACGGCACAGAATGGACATGTCATGGCCAGCATGGCCGTGTAAGGCCCATCACCAGCCCCCTTCCTTACACTTACTAGAGGAAGGCCTATGTCCAACAACGGACCTTAAAAGGCTGATTAAAAAAAAATAATCCTAGATGTCTAAAATTCTTACAAAATAAAAAATAACTTAGTTTCTTTAAATATTATTGCTTCTTTTGTCTTATTTTGGCAGTGGCTCATTGTTGAAGCAAAGGATTAAACTTTTTGGTTCTTTTTGAGTATCAATTTTATGGAGTCAAAATTGACAATCCTTGCTATGGATTCATTTTTAAAAAAATTTTTTTTTGTAAGTTGTATGAATTTTCATCAACCGGTCATTTGAATGGTTTTCATTATTCTTCTATAGAATGTTATCTATTTGTGCATTTTTTATGAATGACAAGAAAAAGAACACTCTGTTCAAAACATGCAACGTTGTTTACACAATTTTTGACAGCATTTGGCGACATTTGTTTCTGTAATAAAACTATTTGTTTCCAATTGATTTTTCAAGTTAATCCCCTGTTAAAACGTTTGAAGCAAAAATAAATAATCATTGCCACAAAAATAAAACAAATATTGTCTGAAATGCAATATAATTCATTGGGAATGAAAAAGTACTAAATATTTATATATGAAGTGTATACATTAGTTATAAACACTGTATAGTCTGCTTCCTTTCTTTCTCTTTCTATTTTTTATTTCGAGAATTAATTTTTTAAAAGTACAGGTCTGGTTAGTCACTCAATAGAATACATCATGTGACCAACCTCATTTGGCAGCATGTTGTGTTGGTGGTGATCAATTAGAAAAAGAGGTGAAGTTACTTTTCTTGGCTTTTGTTGGGCAGGGTTCACTAAAAAAGTCTGAATTTAAAAACAAAAAAGTGTGAATGCTGGCAGACACAAACTAAATGACCAATTTAGCATAAACTTACGTTGCAATTTGACCCCCCCCTAAAAACCTATTTAGGGGAGACATTTTTAAAAAGAGACAAAGTTCTTCTAGATATAATAAGGAGTAAATGTGTATATTTTCAGCCCTTTAGCTCCATTGGTACAGCCTGTACACATGATACATATATAACCAGCCAGACAAATTTAAAAACTGAAGAAACCTATGTTGATGTTGACCATTTTGGTTGATGATTTCTAATAATACAACGTAGTGTGACATAAAAAAGAAAAAGATTCTTCTTTCTTTGCCCACTCTCTCTTCCTTTCCTTTCTTATGAATGCTTTGAACCTTTTATCAGTTTGGTCTGAAAGAAAAAGATTTTGGCATTCATAGACCTGTTGACGTTCATCACAGGTAATAAAGCAGAAATGTGAAAACAAGGTACATAACTTTGCATATTTCAGCTGTGAAAATTAGTTATTTAATGAGACTCTGAAAATAATTGCTTTTGGGGCAAATCTAATTTGCATATGGATAAAAGTATTAAATTCTTATGATAGAAGTTTTAAGCAGTTATTGCATCAGACAAATGAGAATAAATTTACAGAAAAAAATTTCTTTTTTCCTTTTGATTCTTTTTAGAAAACTTGCAATGAATTAAAATAATTTCTATTTTATCACTCAAGCAAGTGATCACTTTGTAAATGGTTTTAAAAATTAACAGCCTCAGCAAATTGCATTCATCTATTTATGGAATAATACCAACCTCATTTCTTCATGGACTCCACTCTCATCAAAGAGCCATGTCAAGTTCCTTAAACCCAAGGGTCAACAAGATGATGCTAATGACCCCTGAGCAATGCTAATTATTCATTTTGGAGTGTCCCAAAGGGAATTTTACAGCCTGGAAATGATCATCTTTTTCTTTAACTTGCAGAACTTGCAATCTTTGCAATTTGTCATTCAATCATGTAGTTGATTTAGAACTTTCTTGTTTATTATTGTGTTGGTTGATGAGGCTCATTAACCATACATTTCTTTAGGGAATTAATTTTCAAATTTAAATATCTGACAAGACTTAAACCTTTCATAGTAATTAGCTGGTATTTGGCAATAATAACCCTCCATTGCTATATATGCAAGTATGGTCAACACCTTAAAAATTAACTAGAAAAAGGGATACTATCCATAAATGGTGAGATTTCTCCTAAAATAATCTAAGAGTAGTAGCTGGTGATTATTAGACCAAGAAAAGCTAAAAAGTTTATTACTAAACTATTCTTGAATTAACAATAAGTGTTCATTCACAATATGTGAAAATATTCCATGGTTGTTTAGGACACTGATTGAATTTCAAACAGAGACATGAAGTTCTTCTGGAAGAGATGTTTTAAAAGAAAGATTCAGCAAATTTAGATCTTTTAAACCATTTCAGGGCTCCTCCTCATACTAGTCCAAGGACACAATGTGCCATGATGGCTTTCAGAGATCAGATTCAGTGATTATCCATCAAAAGTCTATATTTGTATAAAATGATTTATTTTACTTGTCCTTTTAGCAAAATAACCTGTTTTTTGACATGCAAGTGTCAAACATCAAGATATTTTCTATGATTTTTTCCATTGAAATATTTAAAGCAGGGAAATCCTCAGATCCTCCTTTTGTGAATAACATTATTTCTTCAGAAGATCAATTGTAAAATCCTTCAAATTTAACAGGTGTTTGATCAAATTTAAGGGCATTGTCATTTGGTTTAAGAAAGAGAAAATAAACTATTGCTTTCTCTTTTAGAAAAAGTTTCAGTTAGCTGTTACCAGTGAGGAATGGGTGAGATGGGTTGGAAAATGACATGACTGACTAGTTCAAGGTGGTTGCAGGTCAGCATGATAGCCAAGCTTATGTTGAGTGGTTGTTTGACATGCTGAATTAAGGCAAGTATAATCAGAAGAGAGACTGAAGCATATATACTATTATTTCAACCCTTTAAAAGGTCTAGTCACAGGTGAAGGTCTGGTATTATTAAGACTGATCAGTTCAGATCAATGAAGGGGCAATGAAGAGAGGCTAAAAGTGGATAATAAGAGGGTGAAATGATGTTTAAATCTATCCTTTACACTAGAATTACCTTCTTGTTATGGGCTACACAGAGTTGGTCAAGAGTTGTTTTTGGTATCATAGGTTCTACATTAAGTATTACAAGATTACAAGAGCAGACTTTGTTAGTCCAACACACACATTTCCAAAGGATGAAAGGCTTTAACTTTGCAAGACCAGTTTGCAGTTTGTGCCTCTAGTAATCTGTTTCCCTTTTAGTGACTGAAGGTTGCTTCCTATGAATTAGATGTTCTCTGTCTTTAAAAGAACCTCTGACTTCCATATTGAATATAGCTCAACTTAATCGAGGGTAAGGCTTGTTTCACTCTGTGAGCTCACTACAAGTGGGGAGCTTTTGATGTCTCACTGCTTTGTGTTCCCAAGAACCAAATTTATTTAAAGTGACATTTAAACTGCACCAAGTGTTAAAAAGGTAAAGGCTGAATGATGAGCAGAGTGATCAGTAAAAGATGTTATTGATTGATTACATCTTTTGCATCTCTGCTCCAATAGAAATGGACTTATTGATGTGTAAATAAAATTTATGCTGGAATGGATTTGAAAATCAGAAACTGAGATGAACTTAATTTCAAATAACTGATTAGCATTATAAGATACATGATGTTTTTTTATTCTATTTCTGAGATTTTTCTTAGCCATTTTCCCCATATAATCTCATTGTTTGTTGCACCAGTAGTAATTGTAGTCTTTGTAGAAATATTAACCCATAAGAACCCACTGTGACACCGGTGTCACATACAATTTAATTGATCTGCACATCTGCTCTTATATAATATTATATTTTATCCTTTATTTTAACTCATGAAGTGTACTAAATGATATCTAATGAACATCCTGGTGCAGTCACGTGACTCTGTGTCAATTTTTCTACCTAGAATCCCACATAATGTTTCTTCAAGTAGAAATGGGTCTGGGTTCTTATGGGTTAAAATTACATTCTTAAAGATTATGGTATTGTGAATAAGCATTCAGTAAACTCATGCCATTGTCCAATATTAGCATAACAGTTGACAATTTCAGTTATAATAATTATTACAAAAATGAAATTCAGTTATTTATGCTTCACAAAATCTGCAAGTGAAGGTGTCCTATGCTTTTCGAAAGTTTGCTTTATACCACTTTTTTTCTTTTATGAATAAAAGTGAAAATAGCATTCAGAGTTTGTTTTGCAGTGAGCTGTTATAGAGGCAGTGCACACCCTCTTCCTCTCTCTCCTATACCACAGTCTCCTGTAATTCCCACCACCCTAACCTCTGAGTACTCAGCCTAGCATGCCATTATTAAAATGGCAATTGCTTCTTTGCTTTACGTCCTTTCAGCTCATGAAAAGTTTTTATAGGAACATTCTAAATAGCAGGGGAAACCTTATGGAATTTATATTGTTAGATTAAAAAATATATCTTGTTCTGTAAAGAAAATGCTAAATCTGAATGCAATACATTATATTACTGTAGGAAACATACACAATTGTTATATCAAATTGTTAAACATGAAATGTATCATTTATAAAATAAATTGAAAAACAAATCTGCTGATCCAAGTATCCGATCTTGGCCCTTATACATTCGTTCCACTTTGGCAGCAGGTTGTCATTCCTATTCCTAGACGATTCTTCATTCAAAGACTGATAAAATCATTGAAAGCTTTTGCAATTTGATCCTAATTAGAGAACTTGTGTAATAAACTCTCACAATTCAATTGAATGAAACCAAACTATTCGTTTCACTGACAACATTGTCTCCGAATGTGGAATTTATATTTCTTGCCGTTCCAGCTCCATTATAACCTAGGTTGAACTCATCCAACTCCTCTACAAAAATGTGGTAAAAAATTAAAGGAATTAAATTTTTACTGAATAATCTAATAATATATTCTTTGAAAATAAAACATCAATTTAAAAATGTCATTTTAAAATAAACATAAAAAATGTTATGCTTAAAACCAAATCAGCAATTTTGTTCCCTATTAAATAAAATTCGATTTTTTTTATATTTAAAATTGCCTGCCGAGAGTTCATCCCTTCCTTAATGTTTCTTTTTTAACTAAGATGATGAATGTATTAATCTACCTGATTATTCAAGCACAAAATTACAATCTGAATTCAAAATATATATATATGATGATAGTTTAAAAAATGGTGTATAAGGTCAACTCTTATTGATAAAAATGTTTTAAATTACTAATTGTATACGATATGTATCAATAATTTTGTCAACACTTTATTCATTTATATATTTACTTTAACTGAATGATCATTTGATAGAAAATGTTTAAAATCACTTGCTGCAGAGTGATAGTGTGTCCATCTCACAAGTTTTTACTAGTGAGTTTTTACCTCAGTAGGAGCTCCATAAATGTGGTCTTATTCAAACAGATATCAATACAAAATGGTCAACAGAAGACTAAATGAAATTAACTAAATTATAAAAGCCTAATGAGATTAATAACCCTAATTAGTGTGTTTAATTTTGCTTTTGATATCTTCAAATTGGTGTGAATAATTTGTGTATGGATATCTTGATTAAAATTAGATCTCCTAACAACAATGGAAACATTTTGAGGAAGAAAAGGGTATTTTTTTTATGTACACTAATAATTGTGAGGAAATCTGACCTGCATACTATACAGTGTAACTGAAAAGTGACAATACATAGAATATGTTCTGGTTTGTTTCATCTCAGATTAAACAGATACATTTTTAGTGTCCTAGAGGTTATTAATCTTGTGACTTTAGTATTCATTAAATTTAAATTGATAGAGAGAAAAAAGATTTTAATTCTCATTTTACACAATGATAAAAGTACATGTCTAACCTGGAAATTAACATTTTGGATAAGCTCAGAGATAAGCAAAAGAAAAAAGTAATTATATATATTGGTTTCTTTTTTTAACCAACTCATGTTTAATGAAATGAAATTCTTATATTGAAATATTTTTCTATTTTCAAATTAAAAGTAATTTTTCATTATTTCTCTCATGTTCACATCATTGGTTTTATAAAACCAAAAAAGTTAAATTGGTGATAAATTGGTGATAAATTGTTTAATATCTGAAAATGAATTTTCCCATTGGAAGTTTTTCTGTTATCCTGTTGTAGTTTTTCTGACTTTTAGAACCTGCAAACAACTTTTAAATACAAACAATACAAAAATCTCCGGCAGACATATTTGAAAACATAGGTAAAGACAGAATTCCATTAATTTTCCCTTGAAAACAATCAACAGCCAAACATTGGAATGAGGACAACTGTTTGTTTATTTTATTTACTTGTACTTATTAGAATAAGTATACTAAACCGTTATTATTAATCTTTTACCTTCATCTTAAATTTTTAGTTGTTTTTATCACAACAGGCCATCAATCTATGCCAGTGAGGATCAGAAATAAAGAATAAGCTCTTGGTGAGACTCAAACTCACATCCCTTTTGCCAGGGGAAAGCCTGGTTTAACACACCAGCTGCTATAATGACTTAACTATGAGAACTGTGCTGGCTTGCAGAAGTCAAAATCCAACTTTTAAACCTACCCTCTATCCCAATCTTCTGCCCTGTTTGTTTTGGTTTCTGTACCAATAATATCACTTCTGGCAAGAGGGTTGTGAGTACAAGTCTCACCGATACCTTATTCTTTATTCTATGCTGTTTACTCCCTGTCATATTTTGTGTTAACTTGTGATAAAAAACAACTAAAAGATTAAGATGAAGGTAAATAGTAGTCAAAAATTAACTATTTGTTAACTTTACCTTTATGTATTGTTTTAAAGCAGTTGATTTTTGAAATTGTGTAATTAAAGCTGTTTTTATGCTTAAAAATTGTCAGTATCTGCTATTGAATGAAAACAGATATCACATTTCCACTCCCAGTAACTGCCTAATTTATTTTGCTGCAAAAATCTGTTTTTCTGTTTAGAATTGAGTTTACATTACATAATATAGAACAACTAATTCAGTTGATTGGTCTGTTTATTAATTTTTACTAGTATTTCTTTCATCTTATTTCTGTTGCTTTTTATTACAACTATCAGATCTTAATTTTACAATCGTCAGCAGATCAGATTAAATATCCCTTTTCCCTCAGAAACTCACCAGTCTGGGACAGCTGCCTTACTGATTAGACCATGAAGACCAGTTGACTATAGAAGCTCAAATCTAACCATATAGCTTTCATTATTTATTTTCCTCGAATGCTTGATACTCTGACATCTTTATTTACATACACTACTAGTATTAGTAGTAATAGTAATATTATATGAATTTAGTGAATGAAGCATTGTCAATTATTATTAGTTTTGACTAGTAGTTCTTTCATGTGATTTCTGCTGTTTTTCATTGCAACTCTCAGACTGTCGTTCTTTAGTTCCGATTTGCACTGCTTACTTACTACTAATACTACTGGTCTAACATTTCTGATTAACTTTTTCTCAAATTGTCATAAAAGAAACATTTACTTAAATGGTTCCGAGCGAGAATTGAAAAAAATGAAAAATTTGTTCCCAAAAGTAAAAAGATCAATGCAAGCACCAGTTGGAACAGAAGAATTAATCTTCCAGACTTTGAAGAATATACCATGGTTATTATATCATTGGCACAAGAACATTAATATTGATAATTATTAAGATTACTACTAAAAGCATCTTCAGTGTTCTGTTAGTCATGGTAGCAGTTCATCAGTCAGCAAAGCCAGATTTTTCAGCCCATTGACATCTATTGCCCATTAAAGCGATTATTAATACATCCTTTCTAGCCATTCTGGGGTCTTAAACCAACAATTCACTATTATCTGGCTTGGTGCTCTCTTGAGATAAGGAGTTTGTTCTCTCTCTGGGTTTGAAATTAGAAATTTGTGGTTAATGAGCCTCACCTACTTGACATTATACTGTATTATAAGCATAATAGCCTTTAACCTAATGTTCCATCATCAAGTTCTTTGAAAACCTTACTATGTTCTTTATCAGGTTATTAATCTTTTCAAGCTTCACATGAAATTCACAATGATAATGGCTAACAGATAAGAAAATTAAAAACTTATAAAGATATCTAACTATAATTGAAGGAATCTGTGTGTATGCACCGAGATAACTCGACAACTATCCATTGTATGAAGTTGATATTCGCCATATATATTAGTCAGCACACCAGGCATTGCAGTGTCAGGTTTGAAGTTGTTTGAAACAGCAGTTCACAAAAATTCTAATCAAAATAAATAAAGAAATTACAGATTAAAAACCATAAGAACCCACTGTGACACCGTTGTCACATACAATTTAATTGATCTGCACAGTCTCTTATATAATATATTTTATCCTTGATTTTAACTCATGAAGTGTACTAAGTGACATCTACTGGACATCTTGGTGCAGTCACATGACTGTGTGTCAATTTGCCTACCCAGAATCCCACATTCCTTCAAGTAGAAATGGGTCTGGGTTTTATGGGTTTTAAAGATCTTTTATCTAAAATTATAGATCTAAATTGGCAACTGAAATGCTTCGAAGCTGTAGTTTCGTACAACGGATGGAAATTTATTTTTCATGACTATTATCCACACACCATAAAGTCCAGTTACTTTCCAAACATGCACCATTGGAATGGGCATTGACCAAGTAATTCTAAACTAGTAAATAGCAAGCAGTTTTTAATAAACCAAAAGAAATGCTTTTTTATTAACATACAGATATTTATAAATTGTGATTTTTGTTTCAACTTGATATTTGTTTTAATTTAAAGCCATTAAAACATATAAAAGTTTTTTTCTTAACAAAATATTGATTTATAATTTAAAAATAAATAGCTACTTATTTTTTATTTTTGGAATAACTTTTTTTTACATCCTTTTCCCTTTTGCTGGAATCTAATCACTCATTTGTTTTTGAATTTTCCTCCATTTATGATAATAATTACTAAAATTATAAAGTAATGTTTGTTTTTATCTAAGTAACATTAACAAGTGATATAAAGTATATTTAATGTTACATAGTTATACAAATGTGTGTGTATTTTTATATATAAAAACAAATTATCAACACTGAAAATGGAAGATATTTTACTTTTAAAAGATTTTAAATAGGAATATTAGTGACTAAATTTTATTTAAACATGGTACGATTACTACATATTTGAATAATTCTTTAGAAATTTAATTAAAATTAGATTCTTGTATATAAATCTCTGTGGTTAATTCACAACATTCATGATCATGTATTTTGTAAAAAATAAATGTAACCAATACAAAAGTTATGAATAGTTCCTTTCTGAGTTTAAATTTGTCAATTATGATGCTAATAGTTTATTCGATGTGGAGTTTCCACATGAAAATGATACTTATAATTGGTCAATAAATATTCTGTAGTATACATGTAATTGCCACTATTAGGCTATAGTTGGCAAAATGTGTGTTCCTCAAATGAACCTGTCAAAAATACATTTCCTTTTGGTAAATTAATTTTGAGATCCGGTGTATGTGATATATATATATATATATATATGATAGAGTGGAGGGGCTCTTTTTAAACCTTTTGGTTATTTCAGTCTAGTCTTTTTAGATTGATAAAATATTGATCAACACAAAATGGTGGAATTGATTTGCAGAAAAAAAAATTGTATGATTCTCTTATACCTTAATGGCTTCTGTAAAAAGCGAAGCATGATTTTATCTATTTTTTTTTTACAAAAGTTACTTTTTGATTGGATGTTTTTGCCAAACACTTTCTCTCTTCTAAAAGAAAACTGTTTTATATTGTGCATGTTTGAAAAGGCCCATTTATAAACATAATTATTTTACAAGTTAGTTTCTTATATCAAGAATGATCACGGCAAATTGATGATATTAATGATAATAAAATCCCCATCTTTAATTTTCTCTATAGAGAACAGTACTACTATCATCTTCTTGAGGATGTGTGTCCCATTTGTTAGCAGAGGCTGATAAATTCATTTCTTAATACATATACATATTTTTATTCTTGATTTGCTATCATCAGATTACAGTCACGTAGGGAATGAAATAAACCCACAAAATAGAATGAAATATTTCAACTGGATATTTACTGATTATCTCATGAATGTAGACAAAATTTCATGCTCTTTGCAACCAGCTTTTATGCACACAGTCGTCTTGCATAGATATACATTTTTAGAAAAAGCCTAGGCATAATGGAGTGATTACAGAAATTGCCAATAGGTGCCAAACCATGTAACTATACATTGAATCAGAGAATGAAACTGCAGAAAATATGTGATTCTTTAGAATAGTCAAAGACATAATTGGGGGTGAATGAATAAATGAAATTCTGTGATATTCTAAATCTGTGCTTGGCTTAATCAAAGCTGACTGAGTATTTTATTAATATGTATGAGTTGCGGTCCTGGCAGGCATCGTTTTTAGTACTTGCATATGAGATCACTTCAATATATTATCCATATGTCTGTGATGGAAGGAACCAATCCAAAATATTACAAGAAGCTTGTCTTTGAAAACTTTTTTTTTGTACTTTTGTCGTTGTCATGTTGTTGTTGTAGAGGTTATTTATTTATTATCTTCGCCTGCTACTGATTTCTTTTTACTGCTGCATACAATATTTAAAAAAAAATTTTTCTCTCCCATTTTATTTCCATTTTTCTTATCTTTTTTTTTCTATTTCTTTCTTTGTTTATGATTTTTTTTTTCCTCGGGAATACTATCTTCTGTTAAGACACGCAAGTTGCATCTCAAAGAAGCATTTGGGCAGAAAATTCAGTGGTAGCTGGATTAATGCAGGTAGAATTGATGTAGATGGAATACACAAGTGGCTCTTCGTAAACATAAAATGGTATCTCAGCAGAGCATTTATGCAGAAAATGTTAGCAGCAGGAGACGGTATGCGGCCAGGAATATTTAAGGTTCATAAGCTTTAATCTGAACTATACAAGATGTTCTCATGGAAAATTATTCACTGTATGTGATGAGCCATTGTATCAGTAAGTAACATGGGAATGGTTCTAGAAATATTATCTTGTGGTGGTGGTGCTGCTGCTGTGGTTGTGGCCAGCTAATATCTTACAATAAAGCTGGCGACTTACTGATGTTGCTGTAAATAATATAGGATGCTGTCTTGTTTCTGTGATGTGAATCCATAAAGTTTTTGGTTTCTTCTCGCCCAGCTATGAAGTATGTTAACGAAATGGGTTTTATCAGAAGCCCTGTCTGTCACTTCCTCTTGACAGACATGCATTCATTGTATGTATATATATATATATAAAAGCAGGGTGACTGGCATTAATACAAACATTCTTACACTTGGGTACTGATTGTCGTATTGGAAATAGTGGCAATGACCCCACTCTTATTGTGGGATCAAGTCTTATGCTCAGGTGTTGGGCAGAACCCTCCTGACTTGAAGCCTATGAGCATTAAATGTTCTAATTGATAGAAAGAGAGATTGACACCAACTGTGGCTCCAATCTCTAAAGTCAGCAACAAACATCGATGCATGTGATTCTACTCTAACATTGACATAAATTCCGAGTAGAATATGAAATAGGAAATATAAATGGCTGGAATTTATTTGCTTATATTTGGGCTTTTGTGAGCATTACAGATTTTCAAATACAAAATTGACTAATACAGAGTAGCACCCTTTACCTGTCTGTTTGTTTATGTGTATGAAATCTCAGCATTATCATAATATAACCATCATAACGGTATGTAATTTCATAACAACAGTTTACTTTTGCCACTTGCCGTGTGTGATACAAATCATTTTTAATGTATCCTTATATTTGGTTATTTGCTTAGTTAGACGTTTTTAGTTTTTCTTAAATAACAAGCCAGCAGGATCAAAACTGCTTTCATTCTACCAGATACTCTTCTGATAAAGAGTATCACTAACGTAGCATCCGGGATGAAACAAGCTCTGGCAGACTCATGAATAATGTTTTACTGTAGCATGATACAAGAGGAAAATTATTTTTCATAAAATACTCTAAATGACAATGAGACATTGACAGAAGTGAATTTATGTAGTCATATTCTTGAGAAACTTTGAGAAAATCTTAATAACTATTACTAGTTATTGTTGTATGAATCATTATAAAAGATTATCTGCTATAGTTCCTGTTTAAAAACTGAAATAACTTTCTCAAACAAAGAATAAATATTAGATGAATTAATTATTACTTTATTGTTTTCAAATTGTATTCCCATCAAATCATCCAGTGCTATTGATTTTATATCTTACTACTTCTTTTCTCAAAATAGACTGTACAATGTTTGCTCCAAATAGTTACATGTTTAGGTAATACTATTTTTAGCTAATGTCTCTTTCACAGCATATGTTTCAGTAAGTATATTTGAATTTTTTAAAAATGGTATATGTTTAAAGGTAAAATAAATTCACACTCACTGCATTAATATCTGCTGGCAAAGAATTTATTATTGGCTGACAGGGAATTGCATAAATAGATACAATCATTGTTACTCGGTTTAGAACTCCATTGTCTTTTGAGTCAAAAATGAAACTGAAAATGTTTGAATGCTTTTTATCATTAAATGTGTACTGAGTGTCTGATGTTAGAATTGGATGTTACACTTTGTGTGGATATTTTCAAATTTTTACTTTTCTTTATACATTTTTAGTGGTTTTTTTCCTCTCTTTTTTTTAATCTGAGCCAGCATTGAATCATTCATTGAGAATTTTTTATGGATGTTTAAATATATAGAGAGAATATTTAATCTAATTTTATATAGAATATATTAAGAGGAAATCAATTCAATGAATTTATTTTACTTTAATGAATCTGTTAAGCATTACCTGCTTTTTTGTTTTATTTTTCTTGTATGCAATATACATAAGTTTTCTAATTTAGGATTCCTTGATTGTCATATTTCTTGATTTTTTTTCTTGAGGGCAATCATTGTCAGAGGTTAAAGTTATATGGAATAACTATGAATTGATTTTCTTGCGTGATGGCATAGTAGTTAGTATATTTGACAAGAAGCCATAGGATCCAAGATGCAAACACTTATGCCACATAACTTAGGCTTATCAGCACTCATTTAGGGGAAAAATGTAAATTTAAAGCAATTAAACATATCTCCTTTCTCTCAGGCATTTTCATACCTGTGAAATATGGTTATATAAACTAGTGTAGGTATAATTCTAAATGTTTATATTAAGTGCGTCTTCATTAGTAATGGGCAAAAAATAACTTCTTCATGATTTGTTTATTGCTAATTTCAAAGGTTTTCCAAAATTGTCTTGAAAAGTGAAACAAAACAATTCCTGCTAACAACCTGACATCTTTTTTAGCAGTTTATATTTGTTCATCACAGTGATTTAATTGAAATATTTCTACAGTTTTCCTGATTGAAGGTAGCCATAATACGATGAAGAAGTGAACATTGATTGATTTCTATTCTTTTCACCTACTTCAACCGTCAACCAAAACTGTCACCAAAATGTCAACCTAGGTTTCTTCAGTTTTTATGTTGGTTTGGCTGGCTGGCTGGCTATATATGTATTATGCGTACAGGCCGCACCAATGGAGCTAGAGGGCTTTACTCCTTATGCCTAGAAAAAAAGTTGTTTTTTTTAAAAAAATTCCCACAAATTATTCAAATACTGCCATCAGTTTTTACAGCATAGGTAAACTAGTTTATATATAATCAGACAAGTGTAAACACTGTCACAACAGAAAATCTACTTTAAAACAAAATGGCAAGGTAAAAGAACGCTCTTCAGTGTAGTCCTCAATTAAATATCATTGAGCACCTGATTATTTCCTAAGTATCAACTTATAATGCCAAGGAAACCAAAGAATTTCTCACTCATTCAAAAAAATGACATTTTGCCTGAAATGTGCCACATTGAAGGCCATTAGGTGCAAAAAACATTTTGGTTGATGGATTGGGTGGTATTATTTTATGAATATTTGATGACAGTTCAACAAATGAATTTGATTGGAAAAACTGCTTATCATTTCAACAATAGAAACACCTTAAGCTGCCTATTATTTGAATGTTACAAACAGACAATGGTGATAGAAATCTGTCAAGTATGGAATGAGAAGGGAATAAGAAAAATGTTGTTTGATGGGCAGCTGCTCCAGTTAATTCTATTCTGAATTTACCATTTAGCAGAGGATCATTTTTTTACAACCTTGAATCTGGCAATGCTATACAAAAAGATTTTGTCATATAAGCAGTCAATAAGGGAAAAAAATAAAGGAATATATTAGTGCCTTTATTTTGGAATAAAGGCTTTAACTTCAAATAAGATGCATTTATTTTTTAAACTTATGAGTTGTAGGCTTGAAAAACAATTGTTGTATCACCCCCACCCCCTTTAGACTTGTATTTTGGTTTCAGTAGCAAGTAGGTTTTACAATGTGGAATTGCTAGTCCAATGCCCAAGATGGACTGCCTTACAGGGCTAAAGGGCTCCAACTGCCCTTCTATTTACCCATATCTGAGTAGGAAAAGTGAATTCATGCCTTTCCCAAGGACATTAGTGTGAAGTGTCTTGGACAAAATCAAATAGGTCCGTCAAATCCATTTTCCATGCTAATGACCACTACGCCACTTCGCACCTTCATTGTTGTATTATTGGTAATTATCAATTCTGTAAAATAGATGAGACTGACTATTATTTTGTTTAATAAACAACTTGATGCATATACGACTAGGGGTGATATAAGTAAAGGTTTATCTCACACTTGTAATTATCAGCATGAGTGTATGGGAACTGTTTAGTTAAGGGGGACAAAGGGCTTAATTTGCTCACATATTTACATGATTCTGCCTGAATTACACTGATTTTGCTTGAATTTGGGGGACGGGGATGGGGGGGGAGGCGCATTTCCTTGTCTCTACTATCAAACATTTTTTAAAACTTTTATTAATGATGAAAGACTGAAACATTTATGCCTGAATTTCTGAGATAGGGAATTATCATTATTATACTTTGATTTCTTCAAACTGGTGTCATTTGGTTGTTATAGTCACAATATTTCGGCTTTTGTACTCTCTGGCCTTCTTCATGTGCCTGTCATATTTGGTAACCTTCTGTGAATCTTTGAACTGAACCCTGTTCTCATTCTCTGTCTATGATTTTATTAATTTGTCAGTCAGTAAATGAGTAGAATTGGCATCAAAAGGATGAATTAAAGAAGAAATAACTAATATGACATAAGGTTTTGGTTAAAAAATTCCCACAATTCATACAATAAGCACCTGGAGAAGGCTGTAGGGTACAATGGCAAAAATGTTGTTTATAACAACCAAGATGAGGACACTGGTTCAAATAAATCACTGTATAATAAGACTGAAACATTTTTTTTTAAATAAATACCAAGTGAGTATTTTGATGCTTGTCTATAATATAATAAGGTAGCTCTGTGACTGATAGCTACTTACTGGTTTTGAGTTCCGAGGATTTTTTCATAGTGAACTGAATGTCCATTTATAACTCAGTCAGTGTCTCTATCTGGTACAAATAAAACCATCAATTCATGAGTTTCCAGTTAATGTAAATATTTTGATTTGAAAAAAAAGTTGACTTTTCATCATGCATATAATCGAATGAGTGCCAGGCAAGTGAAAGTCATTACCAAGCCATACATTATAAGGTTGGGTGGGTAGAGTAGGCTTCAATTCAAGTTTGTCCATTCTAAAAATTAGCTTGATGGCATTTTTAGTTAATTTGGAATGGTACATTTTAGCAAAAAAGGCGAAGAAATTTTCATTCTTCAAAATTTTACAAAAGAACATAAAAATATTCTAAGAGAATACATTAATCAGAAGCTGCATTCAGTTTTAGCTTTTAAGTTTCTCCTGACAACTGTGGATGTGAGAATTATGCAGCAAGTAATACCATCTCCAGAATAACCCAAGTCTAAGATATAAATATCTTTGGGGTTCTTTAAATCAAAATAGATAATTGTTTTGATTAATTAAAAATATTGTTCATTTATCGTTTAAGTATCAATTCATGTCCACATACAAATATTTTCTTTTATCAATGGTCCATTTTTTAAAACTAAAAACATTTTGAAAAACTTTTTTCATCAAAAGATTCTTTCATAGAAAATATTTGTCTCTTTTTCAGTTGATAGGCCTTTTCCAAGTGAATATATGTCAGACATTTCATTCTGTGGAACAACCAAACGTCTTAATATTTGGAATTTTGATGATATAACACATACTCTTGAACTATATAACTTTATCTCTGTAAGAGATGCTGATTAATTGTGTGTGTACGCGTGTTTGTTTCCATGGACACCTGCATCTATTTTCTTGAATTATTTAAAAGAAAAAATATACTTACATCTCACAATTCTCTCAATGTATATCATTTCAGAGTGACATGAATACAACAATCACCTTATTTGGTAATTAATTCATTTGGTATCAGGAAAAATCATCCTTACCACATTACTCTGTGGGCTAAGACCAAAGAAATACCTGCAGGCATACTGTTTTCAGTAGCGTTTTAGTGCATTACCTTATGTTAATATCATGGAAAGGGGGCTGTGTTGGTATGTCGATGTCAAGTCCAGAAATGCTTGACCATTCTCATACTTTCAAAATGTGCTGAAATTACATCCGATTTATTCAGTTTTCTTGCCAGGCTTAAGAGAGCAGATGGAACTAATGTGTTAGCAAGATCAGTGCCATTAGAAATGGTAGTAATGCACAGATTCTAGACAAGGGCATAATTGTTCCCTTAAGGTATATAGCTAAGTGACACACTGAGTGGGGTGTGGAAAGAAGTAGGTGAAAAAAGAAATATCAAATTCCATTTACATAATTCTGAATAATTACTTTTAAAACTCTTTCATTCTTCTGTGGACATTGTTCATTCTAACCAAGGAATTCTGAGTTAGCGTAATGGATGAATGAATAATTATTTTGGCTGATATCTTTTATTGTGTCAACCACTGAATGTACCATTAACATTCTTATATAGCTATCTGATAAGCACACTTTATTGTAATCAATGGTTGGTAATAAGGACTCCAATTCTTATTAACTGAATACAATACACCCAAAATTATCCATCTGAAAAGAAAGAAATCAGACAATTTGGATAAATGCATGAAATCTGATTGTGTACAGTATTTCTGTGTCTCTTTCCCAAACTGACTGCTATTGCTTTTTAATTGAAATGAGCCTCTCAACCACCCAGGAAAAAATACTAGACACTTATTACATTCATTTTATTAATTAGCAATGATATACTTCATTCGTATACAAATTTGCCTGTGCCAAATAGTCTGTGAATTAGGCATCCATCTTGGAAAGGCTTCATTTTTCATTTTCTCTGGTTGAAGGCAGCACTTAGTCTAATAATGGTAATGAATGACTAATGACAAATTAAAAAGGATTTTATCTATGATAATTCATATGCTGCTATTATTTGGGGATATCATTCTTTCATGGAACACAGAGCTCTATTGGTCAATCAAACTAGCGTTACTGATTGTCCCTTGGAAATAGGACAATGCATCGGTCAATACACTTCATTCAATGCCCAGACTAAATTATGTTGGATACAAGCATTTATTAATACAATCAGCAGTTTGAATGAAAGAAAAATTATTCGGAATTTACTAATAAAATATGGGCAGGCAATAATCTGCTTTCAGTTCTTTTCATATCATAAGCTTGCAGAAAATCTGGAATATGTTTTTTTCTTGGCTACAACTTTGTCAGTTTTTATAATTCACTCCAACAGAGCAACTTTTTTACCAGACTTATATCACCATTTTATTTAAATCCTGTTTTTTTTGTTAGTCCAAACCAAAAGCTAACATCCATAATTTCAAGCCAAATAGATTAAACAAAAGATTGTTGCATTTTCTTCTTCTTGCCGACTAGAAACTCAATTTGTGCCGTTAGTTTGGGGTCAAATTTTAACAGCATTATGATCTTGTCGAATCAAAACATTTCAACCTTTCTCTCAAATGGTCAGTCTTGTATATTGTTTAGTTGGGTTCCAGATCAGTCAACTTGTCAGATTTTTGCTGCTCTGCTTGAAGAAGAGACAAATGCTGTCAAAAGGTTTAAAAAAAAATAAAAGAAGCAATATAGGACATAGCGCTTTGGAGCTTTTCTATTAGTCCTCACTAGATCAAAACTTTCATAACCAGTGGGAATTGATAGGTTAAGTTTATTTCATTAGTCTCCCCACCCAGGATTAGGCTTTTCATTTGAGTGGTGGGTGCTAATGAAAAAGACCCAGCATCTGGGGCTTATTCAGCAAGAATAGCCAATCAAAATTCATTTCTAGTTTTAAATATTTCATTTCCTAAAGGCTTAGAGCAAATAATTTATTTTGCCTTAAATTGTAACTCATCATCTAACAAGTTCACAGCTGTTAGTTTTTGATCAATCATTTCATCATGATAATAATAGTAATCATCATATATATATATAGTGACTGGACTGGAACTGCCTGAGTGATGTCATGGTCAATGCAGAGAATGTGAACACTTTCAAGACTAGCCTAGAGAGGGAATGGTCAAGCAGAGACAAATATTGCTACACCTTCTCCTACTAAACTATATAACCCACGTTCATCATAAAAGATGAGGAGTTGGGAAACAATTGGTAGAAACCTATGTCGGTCTAATTACTGCATGGTATTTACTGACCGATATAAGGTACAATTAATTAGAGGCATGTCTGTCACACTTATAATATCAGTAGCAGCCATTAGCCCCCTCCCTTCCCTTATTAAACTATTTAACCTTCTTTTCTCCCTTCTCCATTCCTACCCTCATATTAAACTATTTATCCCCTCTCCCTTTCTACCATGTCTGTTACACTTATATTATCAGTAGTAGTCATCAGCCAAGCCTGTTATTGTACACTCCATAGTGAACTGTTGCATAATGGAATGTCATTGGTCAGCTGATAATAATGGATGAGAAATAAGAGAAACATGTTTACTGTAATACAGAATATAAAATACCTGCTCGTAGTGTGACAATCATTTACTTATTTGATTTAAAATGTAATGCAGAGTGTAGCATGGAAGAAAAGCATCTATATATTTTGAGGTGACAGTTAAGTGCTGAAAATAAGTTTTGCTCAAATGTTGGAGCAAAGCAAAACTTTACACGCAAGAAATGGAAAAAAAATATTTCTATGAACAAATCATGAAAATTCTTTCTTTATAAACAGAAAAAATCACTGATCTTAAGAAAAAAAACCCATCAAGTAGTATTATAAAGATAAAAAATATTATTCAAGAATGTATTAAAATAGTATACATAATCTTTAATCTCCCACAAGACAATAATTATTAAAGCATCGTGTCCACTTTTGTCTCTATACTAAAATAAATTGATTTTGCTATATATTTTGAAGAAAATAGGATAATTTTCTTACAGATACTGATATAGTATTCCTTATTCACTTAGCATCTAATATGACTCATCAGTTTGACAAAATTGTTCATGTTTGATACTAAAGAGCAGATAATTTATCAGAAGTAGAATTAAATTCTACAGCTGAAGCCACTGTTATATTATTGAAACCCTAAATATTAAGATGTTTGATTGTTCCAAAAAATGAAATGCATGATATATATTCAGAAAGAGGTACATTATACATAGTTAAATAACCATTAACACTTGTTGAGTTAGAAACATGTTGAACAAATTAGATTTTTTAGGTAATTTTAACAAGAATTTAAGGCCTTTCACCGTATAGCTGGTTTTCAAAAGATACAGATTATTTCTGAATAAAAGATATCATAATTTAAATTAATGCTATTCCTTTCTAGGATTTTTCAATGTTTGCATTTTGAAAATTCATCCTAATTTGCTCTGTGAATTTGTTTTAAGAAATCATCAAATTCTAAGATTAAACTCTTAAAATATTCTAAGCTTATAAAAATGCAGTCAGAAAGCTAGCTAATTAGACTTTTCTAATTAAGACATAATATTAATTAGTGGTTGACTTTGTACAGAAGATTTCAGCTAAAAGTGTTCAAGATTTCAATGAAAAAATGTATGTATTCACTAAAATTAAATGATCATTGTTCAGCATAAACAGTAATGAGTTGTGCATCTCCCTCCCCATGATTTCCTTATCAACAAAATCTGATTGAACTTTCCTGTACAGAAGGTTTCTTACAATACAATCAACCTCCAGAAGTTCAATTAAAAACAAAACATTTATTTTACTCTCATATGATTTCTCTCTAAATCACTAGTCCATTTAATCCACTAGGCCCCATGGCAGAATAGAAGCTACATTCTCCTATTAAGATTCCTCAATTTATA
>VCCN01003880.1:4015798-4035954 GCA_006491835.1 Architeuthis dux
AGCGCAGTTCCAAGCTGCTAAGATGTCAGTTTTGAGTTATTGCACCATATTAATTGCCTCCCATCTTCAAAAACCTTCCTTGTCAACCATCACCATTCGTTTTCAATGATATTGAGATCAAGGCTGTTGGCCAGCCAGACCAAAACGTTTGCATCTTGCTCTTGAAGAAATTGTTGGGTGACTCCTGCAGTACGAATAGGAGCATTATCATGTTGAAACATGAATTATGGGCTGCCAATCCAAACAAATTCAGCTACTAAATTCCTCTTTCATGGCAGATCCACATATCCTGCCATTTTTAGATGTCTGTCAACAAACTGTTGCCATTTTCCCACCATATCCTACAGCAGCCCAAATCATTAACCACCTCCACCAGAACATTTTGAAAAGGTTTCCTCTTTTATGCCAGTAATACTGAAGGCCATCTAGGTTGAAATTCTTTTGATCTGTGAAAATGACCCACCTATTTTTGCCTTCAGATGAGCCATGGACTGATTGGGGTTTGCCACAGTGCTCTTATAACTGCCTTTGCATCACGATTGGACATCTACCACATCTTGGGTTTACCACCTTTGTTCTTAGCTCCACAATTATCTGGATCACGCAAATAATTTTTCACAACTGCCGGAATTTGTTCAGCTATTGCATGTTGTGATAGTCCCTGATTCCAAACTTCACAAATCCTACCACATTCGAAATCGGACAGCTTTGGTCTCCTTCCCATACTGTGTAGACTTGACACCATTTTTAACAACAATAACCTGTAAATTGAGCACTAAGATAACAGGAACTTTATCTGCATTTTATGTAAATCAATCAATCATTTTTGTTATTATATTATAATATATTAAAACGTTTTATTTTCTATTCCTATATTTCACATAAGAAAAATAAACTGACCTTTCTTGCAGATAAGATTGTCAATTACTTTTGTTTCTGACTAAATTCATTTAGCAGAATCCACTTACTGCATACATGCCTATATATGTAAGTATATGGGATATATACTTTATAGCATTATTAAAATCGATTAAATTTCAATTTCATAAATTTCAACATTGAGATGTTGATTACTTTATAAAGTAATCAACATCTCAATGTTGAAATAAAAACTCTTTGCCTAGTTATTTTTTTTCTGTTCTGATATTAAAAGATAATTATTTTAGACAATGACTAAAATTTAGTTGCTTTTATTTGTGCAGAGTTGTGCATTAAGATGTTTTAATTTAATTGTGAGCTTTACTAGATTTCATTTAACTCCTACTTATAGAAAATACCCATATATACTTCTATTGCATTAAATTAAATTTTCTTTCAAAGAAACTACTAAAAATGCTGAAGCTTCCTTTCACTTAAAACAAGCCTGAAAGTCAGACCATAGATGCACTATTTAAACACGATTAAATTTAAATTAACAAGTTATGGTCAATATGTCGACTTGTCAGTAAGTCAGTGACAGCAATCACTGCTGGAGAAGCTTAGCGCATCTAAAAAGTACTTATTTAGAAAACTGTAAAAAACCAATGTAAACATTCAAGTGCCTAAATCTAAAAGCAAAACACAAGAGAAGCAATTTTATATCTGTTAAACAAAGCCTAAAGAATAACGTATACTCAATTTTTGTAACATAAATTAGTTCAAATGTTGGCAGTACATAATCTTGTGCATTGCCTGCGAGATGCCTTAGATGGTAGGAACAAAACGAGGTATTAACCAAGATTTTCTGAAAGAAGTTTTGGAGAGAGATTAAACTTAATGCTTCTCACAGCATTTAATGAAAAAAGAACACTAACAATACAAATTTAGATTACTTTAATGAAAAGAAGATGTTTAGATTTGAACTCTCAATGCATAACACATGGAAAAAAAGCATTTATTTTACACAACAAACATGTATTTTTAAATATAATCTCCTTCCTTGTCAATGCACTTGACCCAACACCTCTCCATAGATCGAACAGTATAAAGTGAAAATATCAGATCAAGATCCATCCAATAACTGTCAGGCTACAGACTTATTGATCCTCACTTGTATAACTAGTCATTCATACTATTTTAATTTGGATTCATAAAATATCTGAAAAAAATAGTCAGTTTTGAAAAACTATGTTGATTGTGTTAAACAAATTAAGCCATGTCGTCTTCTATTTTTTTTTTTTTTAATTATCTGGTTTAAGGAATTGGCATCTATTGATGATGTTGCAATAATAGCATTTATGAATTTAATCAATGCTAGTTTCTTAACTCTAATTTCTGTTTTGTATGTAATTATGCTTTTTCAAAGGGAGACTGTGGTGGTGCATACAGAACAGCCTTTAAAATGGGAATCAGAAAATTCCTTCCAGATGAAATTCATCCAGGATGCAATATTGCTTGAGATGTTTTTCAAAAGAATGAGTCTAACCTGATTACTTAAAAGCGGATTTCTTTCTTTTCTTTTCTCCACTTTTTTCTTTCTTTTGCCTACATTTTTTTCACTTGTCTAAAACTGGAAAAATCTTCAAGACAAAAATAGAGTAGATGAAATAACTGCCCAACTGCAGTGAACAGTTTCCATTCTTGATCAAAACATTTTCTCTGTTTTCATCTGTCAAAACAAAATGAATTACACTTGCCTTGTTGTTTGTTGCTACCACTGCTGCCACTGTGGTTGCTGCTTCTGCTGCTGCTCCTGTTTCTTCAGAGTTCTTGATTTGAAATCAGTGCAGACTCTTCTTATCTAAGTAGACAATCAGATGCTATTCCTTAATCTTCTTTTGATGTGTCTAGTCCATATGCTCGTGATTTCTTTCTTTCTTTCTTTCCAAGGCTTCAATATTGCAAATACTCATCAAAAGTTCAGATTTGTTTCATTATGGTTACTTTTCCATGTTACCAGTAAGAGCAAATAACATCCTGGCACTTTGCATCCCACATTCCACAAATTTGATTCGTTATTTTGAGCAAAGAACAATCCAAGAAAAGGGACCCAGACCACAATATTATAACAAAAATATTAATCAGAAATACTCAATACAAAACATGGTTCTTTTTTTTTCTCCATTTTTGTTCAAAATGTCAATCTTTGGGGAAACTCTAGATACATTTGTATTCATATTAAAGGATTGCTTAAAGATTACTCATGGGGAAATGAAGAAAACTAGCCATCACTGTTATCCTAGATATTTTTTGTGCCTCACCTCAAAATATTTTATCTGAAAATATTAAAATTTGCCCTAAAGTCAAACACAACCTACATCCTCTATTTTAGATTGCCATTCTAAAATAAATATGTCCAAGATTTATTTTATTCAACAAATTCTAAATTTGTCTCTTCTCATCAATTCTAGTCTTTTTCACAAATTCAAAATTTAATCTTTCTTACCAATTCAGATTTTTCCATTTCAGCAGATTTGAATTTAAGTCTTCCTCCTACTTTAACCCTTTTTTATCAGTTCTAAATTTAATCTTCTTTGTTGGTTCTAAATTTAGCTTTTCTCACCAAATCTCTGTTCAGCTATAATCATCATTTCCAAATGTTTTATGTCAGTTTTAGATCAAATAATTCGTTTCATTATTGCATAATATTTATCAGTTTTTCTTATCTTTTTTTTTTCCCGAAAAAATGAGTTGAATTATATTTTTCTGTTCCCCACAAAATCTTTAACAAAATTTGATATCTTTATACACATATTACTCTCCAGAATATTTGAGGAAAATATAATTACAACTAACCACAAACGTTTTGAGTAGCTATCATTTCTCTTTGTTTTTCTGCACACTTTATATACCTTCAAACATAACCAGTTAAAAACAAATAACTGAACAATTGTACATATTATTGACTTGCATAAAAAAGAATTAAATTTTTTAGTTAGTAATGATTGTAGAATTTGATCAATAAATGATTATCTACTGTTATATATGGATTATAATGAACTTTTTGCATCTTAAATTTAGTAAAAGATAAAAAGTGGAATATTTCTAATACTCCTAACCTGAAGTACAACTCAGTTGCTATAGGAAAAGTTCAGAGGAGAGACACCAAGATCATTCCGAGATTGGGAGATATATCCTACACTGAAAGATTAAAACAACATAATTTAGAGACTCTTGAATACAGAAGAAATTATGCTGAACTACTAGAGGTCTATAGAATCTGGGACAACACACATAGAGTGGATACTGATGGTCATTGCTCAAAATGCCCTGATAAGAAAATGGTATGTGCAGTAAAACCAGAGGACACAGCCATAAACTACAAATTTAGACCACCACTGGTGTTAGAAAAAATTTAGTTTAAACTCAGCCCAACAACACTGGAGCTGGCTTAATGACACAATTAACTGCTCTCAAAAAAGCCTATTTCAAGTATATTCAAGTATATCAAATCTAATGTTGCTTTATTCTGTACTTACAAGTATTCAAAAAAATGATCAACATATTTGATTCATTTTTGCTATTGAATAGCTCCTATCATAATGGCCTGATCACATCATTAAGCAGTTAAATACATACAAGAATTATTCATACTTTTGTTCAGTACAGGATTCAAAAATGTGAACATGATTGATGATTCCAATGGAAATAGTTGTAGGATTTTCATCCATCAGGCCTTTGTGCCCTTTGGGGATCCTTGAATTCTGTAGTGTACTCATGGCATTACACACTGAGTTTATGTATGCATGTGAGGGTCAAAATGGATTCTGATCCTGGGTGAGATGTTGAAAATTATAGGCTGAACACCAAATGTGATAGACATTTTCCTAGAGTTTTATTCAGTTGAGTGGTGGTTAGCTTTGAAATGGAAATTGGCAGGTTGCAAATATCTTGCCTACTGCACTACAAAATTATGTGAGGATAATCTACAATTCACAAATCTCCTTTTATATGTATGTACTTTATAAACTGACGTTTTATATATGTACATTACTATTCCCCACCACCAACCTCAAAACATGTGCATTTTTTTTAAGTCCTTTTTTTCCCTGGAAATTATGTTCATCTGAAATGAGCAACATCAATCATTTTTATTTAACAAATAGACATGGACTGAAATTATAAACAAAATGTCTACTTCAAGGAAATTGGAATTCTTTTCTAGGCACTGTGGGAAGTAAATATTTGTACAGTACACTCCACCTAGGAAAAGAAATTGCAACACTTTATTTTTGTATCTGTCACATACAAAAGACTATCCAAAGTGTGACACCTAACTATATTGCCTGAATATTTAGTTTCTGCTATTTTTGATGAACCCACTGTAATCAAAAGACAATTATACTGTGTTGGATTTCTCCTCCTTTTGTCCATAAAAATCAGATGAATTAACCCATGCATTTGTTATATGGATAAGATCTTAGGATTCACAAAAACTAGATGCTAGCAAAATTTATGGGAAAATATGCACTTTCAGAGTTCAAAAATATATATATATGTCTTCATCGGAAAATAGTTACGTCAACAAAGATGTTACACACATACAAGGAATTGAATTACTGGTATGGTGCTTAATTCAATAAATGTCCTATTGTCACTGCTACAATAATTTACTTTCAAAAGAAACTCATTAAACAATGCATGACAAAATATTGTCCAAATTAGCTTTTGATAATATCAGATAACATCTACTTTAAAGGCTTTGTCAAGTATGTAATGTTTGACATGAATATTGAATTGCATAACAAATTTTGGAATAATTTTAAGAGTTACTTGCCCTGTTGAATAAGGAATTTGCCCATTATACATGATAAATAACCAAAAAAGCAAAGAGTCAGACATCTTAATTTTTGATTCCCTGTAGGCTATAGCCAAAAAGATCCTATTCAGTTTCATTACCATAATCATTTCAATAACATTAATTATGATGATTTAGCATTTAAAAAGTTTATTACTTACCATACATTACATAACAAGTAACAAGATATCTAACTATGAAAAATAACTGAGTTTCAGAAGAGAAACATTAACATTTTTGGCAATTTAACCTGTTCACTGCCAAGTATAGTTTTTAATGTTGTAACTCCTGTGTTTGGTCTTAAGCTCGTAAACTATTGATGGAAATAGAAACTTCATTGCATGTTTAAAACGGTTTTATTTTAATACAAATAAACTAATATGTACAACAGAATATTTAATAAATGTAATGTATACATGTGTTAAAATAAAATTTACTAGTTGTCATATCAACAAAGTAAATATTAAAATTTCCTTTGTTGACACAAGGAGATGCTTTCATATTTTGAAAGAATAATACCCTATTGTAAGATGAGTTATCTTGTTTGTGGCAGTGGACTGACAACTTGCTAAGATCAATTATCTAATTTGAAATTACTGAATTTCCAATTTGAAAAATCTTTTCATAATCAATAACTTATCTTTAATTGCAATTGATTTTAAATAAGTAATTCAAGAGTTCATAAAATTAAGTCATTTGATGGAAAAATCTTTAAAAATAAGATATAAACGATTCAGTTTTAGATTTTGACTGAAATTGATCTCCCAGTAAATAGAAATTATCTGATAAGCAAGAAAATCCTATATTATAAATGATTATTATAATCGGTATCTTTACTATTTCACTAGAAGAAATCATATGATAGAATATTGAGATATTGTATAAGATGATGATAAAACCACTGTAGCAGTCACTTTCTAAAAATCCGACAATAGGGATAGAAATATCAAGCTGGCTTTATCACCACGATTAAGCCAGCTCTGATCCATATGAAATATGAAACTAGATATAGCTTCCTTATTTTCTGTGACGTCAGCACAACTATAAAAAACACTTTTTTACGATTCTCCTGGCTGCTTGTTGCCTGTCCCCTGCCTAGGGCTCAGTGCTCACTCACCCATGCCAACCTTTCTTGGCACGTTAAACCCTTCTTCATTCTCTTAACATCATAGTTGCCTAGGGCTCACTAAGTGTTTTTACATCTACAATTCTTTTTAATATGGGCATTTCTTTAAATGCTCATATTTCTTACTTCAATCTTGGTTATCATTCCATATTCCTTTTCGCTTAAACTAGGAATAATCACCTCACATAGGTTCGATGAGATAATACGACCAAGAATCTCTCTTTAGTTGCCACACACAGGTTAGTGACTAAAAGTCTTAAATTTCTTCCTGCTTTGAAACTCACCCTTCAATACCAGTATACCTTTTTTTTCCTTTCTGTCTTATGCCTTTTCTCTTAGCCGATTTCTTTGTCTTGATTATGGTTCAAAATAAAACCTCTCTTATCACTGACGAATCCATTTTGGAAAAACATGGCTAACTACAGAAACTACACTTACCTTTTTACTTTACATTCACAACACTCTCTAAAACTCTTGTTATACATCTTTTACCTCTTTTCGATTTACATATATGTACATCAGTTTTTTTTTATGTTTTTCAATTAAACACATTTCATTTCTATCTGACACCTTTGTTTTTTCTTTATACATTTTACCCAATGATCATGTCTATGTCCATATTCGCCTGTCAAAATCCAACATGGCTGGTCTCGCCTTTTGTCTCCTGTATTTGACCACGTGGCCTTCTTTCCCACCTGCCTCTTTCAGCAAAAAAATAGAAAATGCTAATCTAAGAGGTTTGTACCTCTCTTTTACAATCTGAAGAACTTTGAAGTTTTGTATTCTTGGTCTCATCTTTAAAAATCTAATTTGTAAGTATTTATGAAATGATAATATTTATAAACTTAAAACAGCGGTATTCAAACTGTGACATTTTTGCAATATACTTAATAATTCATTACATAAATGATTACTTCATGGCTTTTACATTTGGATTTGTACACATTCAGATAATTCCATAAGCAAGGCAACAATACAATAGTTACATACATATGTAAATATGGTGTACAATAGGATAAGGGCTATCCAACATAATGATGATAGGAAAAGACAATGTGGAGACTCAAAAATAATTTGCAAAAATTATTTATTACCTAACATGTTTCAACTGAGAAATTCCACCTTTTTCAAAGGTGTCTGGAGAAAAACAATGGGTCCTACTTCATCCAAGGGTCTGTGTTTGAATTCTGAGCTGGTAGGTTTTATCAGCAGGGTAGAATCACACCACTGAACACACACACACACCGGAAGAGTCTCCACATTGTCTTTTCCTATCATCACATATGTAAATATGTACATATGTAGAAGAGAAAGTTGTTTTTTGAAGGAGGTTCCCAGAAAATTTAATTATTGAAAAGGGTTCCCCAAGTAGTTTGAAGACCACTGACTTAGACTCACTCCTAGCAAAAAGGCAGTTATCCTGGATTCTGTTTCACATTCAACTGCTGCATATTATTGATGGTAGCAAATTAGGTTACCCATTAACCCTTAAGAAATAATCAATGAAGGATTATAATTATAGAATTTTATTGTATACATTGTAATCTATATCATTTTCATTTTCTTGTGGGTGAAAGGATGTGCAAATTATTACTTTTGACAACCAGAAATCATCATTGGATATGACCTAAGCAAGCTCCAAAAATGCTAACCCCAAACAGCCCAGCCAACCTAAGCCAGAAACAACTGATGACTCGTCAACCAGATGTGCATTTGCCCTGAATAGATAGAGAAAGAAATGATTTTTTTAAACTTTAAATACTAAATTATTTTCGAAGATTTGCCCTTAAAGAGCTTTAGAACTATTTGCCAATAAAGCTATCCTGTTATGAATCTACTTTCGAAAATATTTTTGTTACTGACTAACTATTTCCGAATGGGGAGGGTGGGGGTTTCTAAAATTCAAAGAACATAATTTAAGCAGTCAGACAAAAAGAAACAAAAACCTCTGACCGTGTCTATTGACATCGGCGTGGGTAACATTTATTTGCAAAAAAATTCCCTTTTCTCACAACTTAGGCCTTTTGGTCTTTTGTCAATTAACTTTTGGTGACAGGGGTATGGTAATGCTAACTCCTGTATCATTTTGAATTACCCTCCAGTCATGTGCAGTGATTGGATTCTGGACTTCCACTTACTTCTGGGACAATCTATAAAAATGATTCAAAATACCCAGGCAGCTTTTCCCCTAACATCTGCCCGAACGCTGGTACATAGTGACATTTTTTTTTCACACTACTTATATAAGTATTTTTCTTTCTGTTTTTCTGTCCATAACAATGGACTATTCCACTTAAAGGTAACAATCTTGCTGATACAAATATCTCCAACCCATCATTTGAAACCATGTACTCTTACACTGAAACAAATTCAGTATTTTTTGTTTTCTAAAAAGATCATCTCATAGAAATTCCAATATATCTGTAAATCTTTTCATAGGGATTAACTAGTTTGATGAATAAAAGATAGATTGTCAGTCATGTAATAACATTTTCTCAATATCAGTTATCTATTATATAAACAAGTATCCTTATAAGATAGTTTAACTCTTAAATTCATATAAAATAAAATAAAATTAAATCAAGGGGAATAACTTCAGATCAAAGTTACTTTCCTTGCACTTTTAAGTAATTTGAAAAGTGGTTCATGAATTTAAGAATTAATCATATTAGAAACTGTCAACTGTCACCATAGGTTTCTATCAGTTTTGAAGTTGGTCTGCCTGGCTGTGTATGTATCATGCATACAGGCCATACCAATGGAGCTAGAGGGCCAAACATTTCAACATTTGCTCCTTATTATGTCTAGAAAAATCTTTTTAAATAGGGTTTTAGTGGGGGGTTCAATTTGCAATGTAAGTTTATGCTAAATTGATCACTAGATTGTTTGCGCTTGTTTTTTGAAAGTTCAGACATTTTAGTGATCAATGCCCAACAAAATGCGAGAGAAGTAACTTATTCATTGATCATCCCTTTTGCTAATTTTTTAATTGATCACCCTGAATATGGCATGATGCCAAAAGATGTTGGTCATGTGACAGTTTCTATTTAGTTACTAACCAAACATGTAACTACTTATTTTTGTGAGATAATATATCTCTTTCCGTATTCTTCATTATGTAATATGAAATTTATTAATTTATGATGTAAATAAACTAAAGAAAATCTTATTTACTAGAAAAATATATAATATTTTCATCTTTAAGAGCTATAAATTGTGTCTTTCATATCTTATTCTCTATACGTTTCACATGTTAATCCTGTACATTATGTTGGTAGTTGTTTAAGTGGAATTCACCAGGGTGGAAGACAAAGGCAAAGTTTTATTGGATTCAGTCAGATCACTTATACACATACACTATATATATATGATTCATGCATTCATTCCTGAATAAAAAGTGGAAAGCTTCTAAAAGACATGCATATGGTATCGAAACGTCAGTTTAGCTTAAGGCTATCAACCTTTGAACCAAGCTTTTAGAAGCCATACAGAAAACATCATGGAAACCTGTAGAAGTTCTCGAGTTTTCACTAAGGTGAAATTTGGCAGGCCATTTTCAGTGTAACTTGAAATATTTTCACATATTTGCTAATATTCTGCAATTTTTTTCTTACTTTCCTCTTATTGCTTCTGTTATTTGTGCTTTGTTTTTGATCAACAATGATATATGATGGCTACAAATGCACTAATCTAATATATATATACATACAGAGAGAGATATAAAATGTATCATCTCAAAAGATGTATAAAAATATATATTCTATACAATGATTCATATTTAAAACTGGATTTTTCACATTTTTAAAATGTATCTGATCATGAAGTACTGTAATTGCTGTCATATAAGATGCACATTTGAATTTTGAAAAAAAACTATGCAATATTACACTGCATCCAATGTGCTGGTATTATGACTAGGGTGCTGTCTACAGAACATGGAAATGGACAGCTATGTGGCTTGGATCAGTTGCAATGAGTGGTATTCCCTCAAATACAATTTTAAAACATGCTTCTTATTGGTCATCATGTATGGTAAATAATTACAGAGAAATCTACCCTGACTTTCCAGCAATACTTTTTGTTCATAAAAAAGATGATTTTTGAGAATTTTCTGCCTGCTAATACTTATGTCTATTCCAGTCACCCCAGTTTTCTTTTTAGCTGGCACATAAAATTGGCTCTATTTAAACAGTAACTATGCTATTTTTCTAGGCAGTTTCACATGTTTAGATTTTTAATTCAAAGAATTCCATCTCTGTGAGTTTAGAGTACCCAACCCATGATAATAAACCACCAACCTCATGACCTTTAGTTTAATAGTCTAGCCACAGAGAAACCTCAGAATAATCCCTCAGTTTATCATAGAATGGATGAAATTACTTCAGATAACCTAAGATAATACTTCAGATAATGTCTGTGTTATATTATTCATAGAAGTAATTAGACACCAGCTACTGCTCATGTATACATGAGATTATAAAGCTTCATTGTAAATTGTGATGTAGCTTTTAGATTCATTTTATTTCAGGGAAGTTGGGACAACTTCTTGATCTAATTTGAGCTGATATAGTAAATGTAAAATGTGTCAATGAATAGCTCAGTGGATAAAGAGTAGGATCTTAAGGATTCTGGTTCAGTCCTTGGAACTGGTAGGGGGATATTTTTTAAATGCACTAAAACTTTAAAATTAATAAATACTGTAGTGTCCTGATGTATAAGGTTTGTGTGTTTGTATTTGCCGGTTATTGGCCATTAGCTTATGATTACATCACCAGGGTGGCTCTGTAGGATCATTATAAACATTTCTGGCCTTCTGAGACACAGACACCACAGATACCAAATTAAGAATACCTTTAATTTGGGTAAAATATTTATATTCAATCATAAAAATAAATTAATTTTAGGCATGGACATTTTTGAAAAGAAAAGCAAAATGTCCATACCAAAATTGAAGTTAACAGTGCAAACCATCTCAAAAACATTTGTGTTTATTTGCAAAGGATTTTGAGGAGAGTAAATTTTAATACAGGTATCATTTTTATTGTATTTCTCAAGTTGTATAGATGAATTTGATAGTGAAATGGTTAAAACTGTCATTGAAATATCAATGAAGGTTTTTTCTTACTATGGAAACTTTCTTTTTTTTTTGTAAATCATTCCTGTGAATTTGTGAGCATAGAGATGAAGAATATTTAAAAAGAAAATACTGCAATGTCCAAAGACAAAAACAATATATACATCTTTTCAGACAGGTAGATAAAATAAAGGTTCACTTTATGCATCTGTAACACTGAATTTGCTGGTTCATGGAATATCAATTCCAGAGCAGATTTTTCTGTACAAGAATATATTGATAATGAAAGATTTCTCAAACAGGTCTGATTAGTCACTCAATAGAAACCGTCATGTGACCAATGTCTTTTGGCAGCATGATGCATTAGGGGTGAGCAATTAAAAATGGGGGGGAGGGTGATCTCACCTTTTGTTGGGCAGTGATCACTAAAAAAGGCTGAATTTTCAAAATACAATTCGTTGATTCTTAGTGTTCTATTTATCTTAAAAATCATTCCAAGTATTGGAGTGAGTGCATTTTTCCACAGCCCTTGTTTAATGTGTGAACATTAATTTAACTGTTACAACCATTACTTTAATTCATGCATTGTTACTTAGGCTCTTCAATTATTCTTCTATCATTTCTTTGCTCTCTCTGTCTGTCTGTCTATCTCTCTCTAAATGCTTTTACTTTCCTTTTTCTTCTATCATTTCTTCAGCATCTTTTCTCTGTCTCTGTCTGTCTGTCTGTCTCTCTCTCTCTGTCTGTCTCTCTCTGTGTGTCTCTCTCTGTCTGCCTCTCTCTGTCTGTCTCTCTGTCTGTCTGTCTCTCTCTCTCTCTCTTTGTATATCTCTCCCTTTGTCTCTCCCTCTGTATCTCTGTCTCTCCCTGTCTCTCCCTCTGTATCTCTGTCTCTCCCTCTGTATCTCTCTGTATCTGTATCTGTCTCTCTGTATCTGTCTCTGTCTCTGTGTCTCTCTTTCTTTCTCTCTATCTCTTTCTCTCTCTCCCCCTCTCTCTCTCTCTGTATCTCTCTCTTTCTTTCTCTCTCTGTCTCTCTGTGCTTTGTTTTTAAATCTATTCTTTTTCACTCCTCTATTTTATTGTTTCAGTTTTTCATCACCTCTCTTTCTCTTTTCTGTCCATCCTATTTCATTTTTGCTTTCTCTCTACTTTCTCTTTTTCCTATATTTGTCTCACTCTTCCTTTTTTGTCTCACTCTTTCTCTTTTCTGTCTTCCCTTTCTTAGTTTTCACCTCAATTTCTTAGTTTCCACCTCTCTTCCCCACCACCAACCAACTTTTTATTTTCCAAAATTTCATTAAGATTCATCTTGCTGATCTTTGTTTGTCAACTTCCGTTATTAATTGAAAATTCATTAATCAGTGAAATTATCTGCTTATTCAGTGACTGGTATCTGCTATATTTATATTTTGGGAGGTTGTTTATTTTATTTTATTTCTTCTTAATCACAAATTCTATTTATCTGTGTTTTGTTCTTCTGGGGAAGAAAAAATGTTCAATAAATTGAGTGTGTAGTTTTGATTAACACACTCTCAGACATTTAATATTCTTAAATAGATGCCCCCTTGAAAATCTGCATCACTAATGAATTAAACTGACTGATTGAGGTTTGCAAAAACAAACAAGGTGTTTGCATTGTCGTCATTTATCTAAGATAGAATCTAAATTAAATCTTGTGTAGCTCAAGGTTACAACACATTTATTCTAATTTCTTCCAGTTATTGTCAAAGATGCTAAATTTTATACACATTTCTAAAATTTTAGTTTTATCTTCATCAACCTTTAAACTCCTGGGCATTGCCACCAATGTTCTTAAGAGTGTAACCTGTTCATTATGTGGTTCATGCCTGATATTTTACCCCCTGGAAAAGCATTCCCCCTCAAAAAAGGTCTTCCTTTAATGGTTTAACCATCTTTTAAAATAATACTTTTATTTGTTCCACTTGTGTTTAGTATCTTTTATAATTATAAGTAATACATCAAAATTAAAATAGTATAATGTACTATTATTGGTAACCGGACTCATATTTTATCTTTACTTCATATTTAATATAAACAGAAAAAATTGGTTCATAAAATATTTGAAAGCGTAGCATTGTCCTTGATTTTTTTCTGTTTAATCATTTATTTTTTTCTCTCTGGTCAACTAAAATTCTGGGTGTTAATGGTTTTTACAATGAGTCAGAGTACAAATAACTGTTCTGTTTCAATGCTGTTACCTCATTTACACTTTGCAACCAGAGATCTGCTGACAAATATACCTGCTCCATTTATTATGCTGTTACTTTCATGTGAGCAGAGATATTAATAGCTTGGGGATAATCTCTAGTGAGGTGACTCAGATCTGTGACAGAAGTCACTTTGATGGAATTCATAGCAGAATTTCTATGGATTATTTATGGATATATAATAGCAGTGATTTGCAATTGTCTGAGACCAACTTGTTGCTAGCCACTGAATTGTATTCTTCCATGATCTTAAGTTGAACAATTAATGTTGTAACCTCTTTTCCAATGCTTTTTACATAGGCCTATTTTAAAAAGATGGTAGCTTTTCTTTTAAGAAGTTTATTCTTATATGCAATAAAATTATAAATTCACTTAATTTTCTATTAGAATTCTTTGCAAAAATAATTTTTCATTCAATTATTTATTAAAGAAATGTCAGCCACCTGGTGTCAAAAATCTATATCCTCAAATAAATATGATTTTTTTTTTTTAAAGATTAAAATAGAAAATGTTATATTAATTTAATTCATACCTCAATCTTTTTTTTTTTTGTTTTCTTTCTTTTTTTTTTGTTTTGTTTTCATCCTAAAATTTGATTCATTAATAAAAGAAAGTCAAAGTCAAATTGAGTACCTGATTGTGTTACCTTTGAAAAAAAAAAAAAAATGGATTCACTTTTTAATTTTTTGCTTATATATTATTTTTTGGATGAGTTTATTGAAATATCTCCATATTAATTTAAAGATATAATTTGAATCAAGTGTGAATTAAATTATAATTCGAATTTATTAAAAAACAATTTTTTCCACCTTGGAGGAGAATTGATCTTAATTTTTCACTACTTCAACCCCACTGGTATGCAAATTTATGTATTGATATTACTTTTTTTCTTTCTTTATTTTTTGCTTTAATTTAATATTGGCTAACTGAAAAAGTTTGTTCAGTTTATTAAGTGAAAATAAAAAATAATTTTTATTTTTGACATTAACTTTATTGAACAACATACAGTGGTGGCATTAAGTGTTTGTATCGTATGAAAAATTAATCGTTTCATCCAATAACTTTCTTCATACATGCTCTACTAAGTTCAAATTAAGCCACAACTAAGATACAACATAGGCAATAATAAATACAAAATATGAAGTGAATATGTTTATTAAGAAGGTTGTTTCGAAGGCCTTGTAGAGTACAACGAAAGTTATCATTTCAAGATGGCCTTGGCTTAATCTGCACCACGTTGTTGTGTCTCAGTGCTCCTACTAGTCAGATGTGCTTCTGCTACTCATGGATATTCTGAGTTTTTAAAACAAAAATCCTTTACTTTAGAAACTGGGAGAATGTTAAAAAGAGCTACAGATTCCTCTGTTGGTAACAGTGAGAAGCAGAAAAGGAAGCATCTGTCATAATTGATTTAAATATCGATGCCATTCTGAAATCTTAAATATTCTGAATTTCAATGTGTCTGGTCCCAAGGGTTTCAGGTAAGAGATTGTATACTTGTATATGGTTATTAAGTAATAAGAAAAAAATAATTATCAAATAGTAATATGCCTAAAAAATGTGGTTGTCGATGAGATAAAAATGCCTGTTGGAGACTCTACATCTTATACCTTGTATAATAAGAGAAGATTTTGTTATCATGAAAAATAATTCCTTTCTAAACAGCTTACTTTGTTTTTAGATTGGCATTTTGTGTAGTTGAGATAAGTATAAACCTTTGGCAATATTTTTTTACAGCAATACACATTCATCTTCTATTGGCTCACAATATATTGTATTATTGGAAGAGAATCAGATACAATTATGATAATTTACGTCTGTCAACGAAGTTGAAAAGTGGTATATGGTTTTGGTCACGTCTGTTTGTTGGTTGGTTCAGTTTTTTTCCTGTCCGCTATATATCTCCAGAAGTTCTCAAGGAATTTCATTAAGATTTTCTGGAAGGGTGGACAATAGGCAAAGGAAGGACTGATTAAATTTGGATCGGATCCATGCACAATTACCTCCCCTACGTCGTAGTTATAGGTCCAGTGCTTTTCGTTACAATGATTTCTCTTTCAGCTTCTTCATATATGAATCAAAGAATATATGCAACAGTCGAAATTTAAACAGTTAACTACCCTGTCTCTGATCTATCCAATGAGTGTTTTCTAGTTACTATTTGGATCTGAAATAAAAAAAATTCTAAATCTATTTGTGGAAAATAAGCAGATAAATGTTTTTTCTGCTGCTAATATACTACCTTTTCAAAGTTGAAGGTGGTTAAATATAATACTAACTAGTTATTCCCCATGAAACAAATTCAGATATATTTGAATTTCAATGAGATAATTAAAAAGAAAATGACTGGAGGCTGTAATGCATTAAAAGTATCTACCTGTGTTTCTGTGGAGTTTGAGGGGTTTCTCCATATTCTCTTACTTAAGACTTTAATATTTCACTACTTCAAAGCTGTTGTGTTAATAACTGTTTACATCTCTTCAATTTCATCTGAGGTTTTATAAAAAAAAGTGACTGAGCACATTTAAGTGGAAGAGTCCATTGTTTCAAATGGTGTTTAGGAGATAATTATATCAGTAAAATTGTTACCTTCAGGTCGAAGAGTCAGTTGTTATAGACAGAGAAACAGAAAAATTACACTATTCATTATTATAGTAGATTGCTACACACGTACACACCACCATTCAAGATTTCTTTGCAAATGAAAATTGATAAATCATTACTTTTAAAGCTATAGATTCTTAAAAAAGTTACCAGCACCAAGTTCTGCACAATGTTAGGGGAATCTTAGAAGTGTCTTTCAAATTTACCCAGTTCTTGTTTACCCCTGTGTTTATACTCTTTGAGAAGTATTTGTGGAAAAGTGATAAATTCACTTTGTTTTGGTTAAAATCATGGCTGAGTAAAAAATGCACATTTATACTGTTTACTTTTCATGTTTAATTTGAGAGAAAGTGCAGCCAAAACAGTAGATCAGCAAAGCTTATGGTGATAATGCAGCATGGGTCAGGAATGGATTGTGAAGTTTAAAAATATTTTGAGCTTAAGGATAATGCTCTAAAAACTGAGGAATTAGAGGAACCTTTGAAGAAAAGTTAAGCACAAATATCATGTACACTTGCAGAAAGATTAGAGGTAAATCATTCAACTCTGGTACATTGTTTAAAAGTCTTAGGAAAAATTCAGAAGCTATGAAAATGTGTCCCACATGAACTCAAGGAAAAGAACATTATTCAGTGTTTAGACCAGTGGTTCCCAACTGGAGGGGAATTTGGGTAGTCCAAGGGGGGAATAAGGCTATTAGATAAAAATAAAAGTCCAGTCCAGAGATAGGGTTTTCTGCACCTCTATCTATCAAGTCAAAAGCTTGAAATAAGCTCCAAGTTGAGAATGATTTAAGATATGCTCTCTCACTAATAGACACACAAATCAAAGAACTAGTAGCAAAAAAACAAGAACAGATATATTGATGTGTATATCAGTTACGATAGCAGAATTCTTATTTTTTTGTAATAAATTGGAATTTCAAATGATGTGTTCTAATTATTTTCACTTGCTTTCTTTCTGTACAATTATAAATTTAAACTAATTCTTAGTATGAAGCTGTCTAATTATACATAAAATAAAGTTATTATTTGATATTATTCTTTGTTGGAACTTAAATGGAAGGTGGGAATGCTAGTAATCTTATTGACAAAAGTGGGGAATGACTCTAAAAGGTTGGGAACCACTGGTTTAAACACTTTTGATTCTTGCTCAACACAGAAAAAAATCAATTTGGACTAGATAGTCATTGGCGATGAAAATTATATTCCTCTACAATGACGGAAATCCGGGCTAGATCCAGGACAATCTTCAACATCTCAATCTAAATGAACTCTACTGGGGTAAAGAGTTCTTATGTGTTTAGTGGGATTAAAAGTGAATTCTTTTTTTTTTTTCAAATTACTGGAACCTGGACAAACTGTTACAATGAGCAATTGGCTTGTTTGAGTGATGCATTGAGACAGAAAATACATTTTGCTGTGATATTTCTATACAACATTTATTCTCAAGTTGCAAATGTAACAGCAAATGATCATGGAGCAAGGATAGGAACTTTTTCTACATGTTGCAGAATCTCCAAACAAGTCACCATCAGACTATCCCCTTTTTGGCTCCATACATGGTCAGTGGTTTAAACAAGTTGAAGATATCAAAGAATTCATTGAATTGAAACCGGAGACATTCTTTTATGATGGCATACACAGTTTACTTGAAAGGTGATGTAAGATCATAAAAGGGCAGGGAAAATATTTTGATTACTGGATAAAGATGCTACGCATTTATATGAATGAAAGATTTTGTCAAAAATGATGGAAATTTTTCCATCCATCTTGGTGTAGCCTTTTTCCTCCTTTAATGAAATGTGAATAAAGAGTTCTTAAAAAATGGGATATCAAAGTTGTTTGGTTGTATTAAATCTCTAGTATTCAAGGTTAGAAACTCACTTGATATATTTTTAAAAATTAAATTGAGTTTTCAAGAAAATATTCAAATAATGAAAAACCTAAAAAAACAAACAGGTTATTATAATTCTGAGTAATTGATGTACTGCTCAGATGGAATTGTTCTGGAAAAAAGTGCTCTTTTCAGCAGTAATTGAAGATAAGTGAATGCAATCATGATAGACAGAATCCTTTTTTTATGACATGTCTTTGTCCCTGGGAACTATTTACAAAGAAAACAGTAAGTATCTTTTCCTGATTGTTTTACCATCCTTGTCCATTCTCAGAGTTGATAAAAGTACTTAGAACACTTTCAAATCCATATGGTAATGGCCAAGAAATGATTCACAATAAATAAAAGGAGGTCCAAATTTAAGTTGGAATATCATATTACCTCTTTAGTAAAAGGAAAGTGTTTATGGTAATTAACAGCCCTTTGGTTCTGTAGTAGTTCAGTCTTATCTGGGTTAACATAGCCATAGCTCAAGTATTTGTAGCATCTTTCTGCAGATTTATCATAACAATTTCGTTTTTTCTTTTTTGAATCTCTTGCCCTTTATCAGAACTTAAGTAAACCCAAAAATGAGGCCAACAACCCCATTAATCTTGAAATTTGTGCTTGAATGTAGTTATTTGTTCAATTCTATTTATTAAGCAATAAACTGTGCTTGTAATGTATTATAATTAGATACATTATTTATATGATAAAATGTGCATGTATTTTTATATTTCTTTCATTAATATTCAGAGCATATTGGAAAGAGTATATAATTATTATTATTACTCATTGAATATACACATCAATATGATCTGGTGTCTTTTATTGGAGATTAGGTGACAGCAAGTTCCCTCAATACTCCAGCACTCAAGGGAAGCAAGCAAAGAATTAGTCAATCCTAGTTTGAATGCAAGAACCAATTTCAGCACCTTTTATCTCTTAGGTCAATTTTACTAGTTTTACTGGTCTAAACAAAATGACAAACATTAATAACAAGTAGTTATTCTAAGTTTTCTTTTAAGTCCTGCACTTTTTTGAGTTTTTAATTTTAAAATTCTTATTCAAGCAATTTGAAATTAAATTCAAGTTCAATGTTTTATGCCAGGTTCAGAATTAAGGGCAAGTAAAATGGAATCAGGAAATTATTATTCTTTTTCATTACTGACCATTAGTGATTTCTTTCTGAACATAACATACACTTTATTTAATATTTGATTGAATACATTTTTAATTAAGAATAACTCTTTTTTTTTACTCTTTAACCTTTATGGCACACTATTAAATCAAGATTACAAAATAATTTCAAATACATACACTTGTATGTTTGTGAATTTTAAAGTTGTTACTAGGTTTTATCTTTCTGATTGTGCTTTCTCATATTTGTAAATCATTGCCTGCACTCAAATGCCATTATTGTAAAATCTTGCCTCCACTCAAATGCCATAGTTGAAAATTATTGTCTCTACTCAAATGCTGTATTTGTAAGTCATTGGCTCCACTCAAATGCCATATTTGAAAATCATT
>VCCN01003880.1:4062500-4082434 GCA_006491835.1 Architeuthis dux
TCAGTAGAGTATCAAAGAGGAGATTGCCAAATGTAAAGTTCAATCTTTTATGCTACCCACACAATCACCATTGATTTTTAGTTTGTTAATGAAGTAAAATGAGAAGCAACTGATTTCTTTGTTGTCTATTGTCTAAAAGGTAGTGTTTGCTCTTTCTCTTAAGATATCTTGGGAAAGATTATCAAAAGAATTGAATAATATCAGAAAATATGACTTTTAAAGGTGATTCAGAAGTAACTTATCTGTTGCAATTATCTTTGATATACACTAAGCTTCGATGGGTGGGGCATGCTATCTGCATGGAGAAGCACTGCATGCCTGCTATATGGAGAGCTGGCATGTGGTAAAAGACACAGAGGTTGACCAATAAAAAAAAATTCAAAAATTCAATCAAAACCAACTATCAGTGGTGCAAGATCAAACTAAAGGATCTGAAGGAGTGTGCCAAAAATCGCTCATATTGGAGAGCTATAATTCATCAAGCCTCTGAAAAGGCCTGGTGACAAAGACTCATCACTGCAAGAGAACAATGCCATTAGGCAACACACTCTACTCCAGACTCTGCACCTCGAGAATCAGGTTGCAGAGCCATCTGATGAATGTATGATATGAGTCTTCTTTAGTCCTGAAAATGCACTAAACAAAGTTTATACAATGTCATTATTGCTGTAAAAGAAACATTATGAAGAAAAGCTTTTTTAAAATTGTACTAACATTATGACAATTATTTCAATTTGTTAAAATTAATTTTTTTATAAAACATATTTAAAATATTAATAGTTTTATTTCAAATCTTATTTTCATACTTCTTTTGTTTTTATAATGATATTGATTTAATTCCCTGTAAAGTAAATCATTAAAACTTGTTTACTCAATGACAAGAAGTTGAACATTGAGATATTTTTCATCTATTGGGTGACTGAAAAAGTTGATTCTATTTTTGACATTAAATGGCATTAGGAGCATTAATGTTTGATGGAAGATGTTTTCATCCATTTATGGATTCTGAATCTCTCTTAAACCTCCTTATTTGTAAAACTTTGGCAAAACATAAACTATGCATTGAATTTGGTTGAAATCTGCGCAGACATTTCTAAGAGTAAAAAAGTTACATATAAGCACCTTTTATATTGAATATTATATTAGTGGCTGTAATGCTTTCATTTAAAAATGACCAGTTGAGAAATCTAAAGTGCAAGTTCTGTTCAAACCAATTTTATATTGTTTAAAGATGGTACATTGGCCCTAAGCAAGACAGGCACATGACTATGATAAATAATTAATTCTCACTCACCTACATATCAGTTTAGAATGAAGATTAGTGATCCAGATGAAGCCTAGGCAGTCAGTGTACTTTGGTAAGCAAGTAGATCAATGCAAGAAGAATATTACAGAAGATTATAAAGATAAGCATTTGTAATCTTTTATAATTTGCAAGAGATTAAAAACCACCATACTGACTATTACTTTTTGTTTTGGGGATGTGTCAAGACGTGCATTCAAATATGTTATCATTGGTGATGATTTCTGAGTACTGTGGCTTGTTAAAATCCAAGGATACATGCAGTGATGGGATTCAAGGGGTTCACACTGATTCAGAAGTTTGCAGAACCAGTTCCTGAATTTCTTTAACTATTCGCATGTTACCGTTATTTTTTTAGCGTAAATCTGTTGAAATATAAGCAGACATTCGGTTACTTCTGCTAGGAATTCCAAAAAGTGTGAAGTTTAAAAGAAAGTTTGTTAAACTCATTTAAAACAACAAAAACTAAATAATGCAGCCAATTTTAAAATCTATCACTCTTTCTGTTCCCATTTCTTTTTTATTTAAAATAATAATAATTGAGTAAAAGACAAATTTCTTTTTTACCATAAAAAATGATGGCATATATGAAATTGATATTTTGTCAAGCCTTTACTATAAGAATGTTTTAACATGCAACAGATGAAAGGAAAAAGGGGTGATGAGTACGTATAACAGTTTCGTTCATTGACTACAGAAATGTTTGTCTGATTCATTTCATTTTTACTGTTGGTGTGCCATGTAAGTCAATATATTTCCTTGCTGTACTAAATATATAGAGAGAACGAATGAAGAGAGAGTGAAGAAGAGAAAGAAAGAGAATGACAAAGAAAGAAAAGAGGTATTTTTGCAATTAATTTATTGTGCTTTCAATTCATAAGACTTTCGTTTCCTCAGGAAATTTGTCAGTTTTTGAAAAAAGTTAATTTTTTTAGGGTTTAGAGGGGGTGGGGTATTTACAATGTAACTATAATGCTAAACTGGACCATTACTTTCTGCCATTTTGTATACAAATACGGCTTCAAACTATTCGGTTACTTCCCTTTTGAAGGTTGTAAAACTTTTTCACAAGTAAATTTTATGCTTTCATTTATGTTTTAAGCGGGGTAGTCTAGGTGGGCCTACCTATGGGCCTGTGCAGTTCTGCCCGGTAATGTGCATGGGCCCAAGAGAAAGATTTAGGGAAAAAAGAAAACTTGTTCCTAAAGATTTTGAATCTCACCACTGGATACATGTCAGTGAAAATCTACTTAGATAACACTACCCATCTGATTTGATATCAAAGTTTCCCTAGATGTATATTTGTGACTTAGTAAAACTTTCTGTAAGCCTTTTTCACATCACAGATAGAATATATTCTGCCCCACACTTAGAAGGCTTGAGTAAAATGTTTTGATATAAGAAATTTAAAAAATCTTAATATTTGAATGTTTTGTTGGGTGGGGATATGTCTTCATTTTCATTGTTTTTTCACAGTTTGGCTGGTTTATTCTCTGGCCTTCTTTGGAATCATTTTGGGAGTGCAGAGCCATATTGTTCATCTTGTTCTATTCATAATTTGGTCAGAGATCTATATGGATTATTAGCAGAATAAGACCAACAAAAAGTCTACAACCCACAAAATTAACCAGAAACTAGAAACTAGATCAGTCAAAACAAAAACGCCCCCCCCCAAAAAAAGCAACTTCTCCAAATTATTTCTAAAATCCTGTTTTATTTTTGTTCTTTGGTGTTACCAAATTTCCCCAGCTTATTCAAGAGCATTCAAAACACAAATTAAACAGATCAATTCTTATTCTTCGCACTTTTGTTACTGACCTGATCTGAAATAATTTCACTTCAGAGCTATGTTTTATGTTTTTCACAATTTTTCTTACATTATCTTTAACATTATAAGCTGAAAATTAAAGTTATCAATCCTTTTCTGGATGAAATCATGCTTATTTAGTTATATGACAGCTTCCATGATGATCATCTTTAAAATGTTATAAGCAAACTCCATGATGAAAACAAGCTTACAAGAGAAAAAAGCTTCAGCAGAAATATAGTATAATAATTTAAGAGCACATGAATCAGATAATGATAAAAACACCCAGGTTTTTAATATTGAACATACTAGTGAATTTTAAATATAATATATGTATAGATCATCTAAATGAGAAGGAAACATCAGATTCCTATTTTTTTCTCAGTTTAATGAAAGGCAATACAAAATCTTATTTATATTGTACTTATTACATACTTTCTAAAATAGATTAAAGGTTATTACTCAATCAAATGTATAAAGAGTTCTGCTTATTTATTACTAGCTGAAGTATCTGTCTATGCTGGGTTAGATATTTAAGGAGTAAAAAACAGGGCTGAAGCTTTCAAACTTGTAAAAAAAGTTTCCCTTCACTTTTGACCCCTTGAAGTGGAAACAAAGGTTCTCTTCATTTTGACTCCTTAAATAATTATATATAAACATATGAAACAAGAAGATATGTGTATGTATATTGATGGATGGTAAGGGTCCAATTTAGGATTATAGTTACATTGTAAATAGAACCCCTCCTCTAAAGCCTTTATAAACATTTTTCTTCTCCAATCTTTTTACTTTAAAACCTTCCCCAAGGTCCATTGTGTATGCATGCCAAATTTGGTTGGGCTATATTAATGTTTAGGTGGTTTCTATAGTGTGACAGACAGACAGCCAGACAGTGACACCTCTCACTTATATATGCAGATACAGGTACATGCTAAAAGTTAGTAACAATTTTCCTTTGAAAAGTGTTGTCGTTGCTAGTGATGGAAATGGGTTTTGGGAACTAAGTGTATGGTAATGTGTCCATTAGTTGACATTGAACATATAAAAAAACCTTGTTGTTGTGAAGTAGGTATACAATGTACCCCTGTGTACCCCTTCGTTTCCACCACTGGTTGTTGCTTAAAATGTGGATGATTAATTCTTTGCTGCCAAACTATTTTACAGAAATTCTGGTTTCACAAATTACTCTCACCCAATTTTCTCTACTACTTTCCATTTTCTTAGAAATACACCTAATTTTCTGAATATCTTGGAAAAAATCCAAATTTGATCTTATTCACTTGATTATCTAATTAAAATTTTACTCCAACAAGAAAAAAATACAATTACCTGAGAATACTGATTCATGAAGAAGTGTTTGTTTTGAGAGCTGATAATATTTGCTTTGCTTCAGTGAACACACTTCAATAATTGCAATTGATTGCTTTAATATTGGTATCTTAATTTAAGTGATAATGAGAAAAACAGAAAGAAATTGTAAAAGCAAGATGAACTTATTATTATTATTATTATTGGCCAGAAATTTGTAACATGGTGTTTGTGATGAGAACTCTCCTTATGATTATGACAAGGAATATCCAATCAGTTTCATAGCCAATCTACTCACGTTCACTAATAAGGTTTATGAGTTGGGGACTAATAGTTTGATTATAAGGTAAATTTAAATTGGAAAAATTAATGAGAAGCTAAAACAAAAAATGCCTAAGCAGTGAGAGAAAAAGAGTTGGCGTTACAAATAATGTAATGTTTGACTAACGGATAAAACTATGAGGTTGAAATTTAATAGGATTTAAGCAGGCATTAAAGTAAGAGAATGAAATTATAGTTTAATAATCTCAAGTGTGAAGTCAGCGTGAAATATTTCATTCCTGAGTAATGACATCATCTTTCATTATTAAGTCTCTCGTTGGAAGCAAGTCCTGAAAATCCATTTTTCTGCTTCCGTCTTTTGCTGTTCATAAAAGATAAAGAAAATCATTTTAACTGCAGTTATGACACTCAAAACAGTTAATCTTTTCTACCTTCTCTCCTCACAAAAATACAGATTCTATAATCTTTAAAAATTCATTTTTGTTCATGTACCAAGATTAAATAACACATGAAATTGTACATTTAGTTCTTCAGAGAATAACATCTTCATTTTCAATTCTTGTCTGAAAGTATTTATATGAGAATTTGTTGAGACTTATTGTCTATAACTCTGAGAAGAGTCATTAACATTTCAAGGTTTGCTTGGACAATTGAATTCCGTCTTTGTATTGTTAAGTGACCATTTTCTGTTGCCATCTTATTTTGTATAAAAAATAAAGACTCCTCTCTTTCCTTACACATCATGCACCTGAAGAAAGCTGTAGAATGAATCAGTTGAAGCATTGTGATGTCTGCAGTGATTTAAACCAAATTTGTACATAAGTAGTTAATATATTTTGAATAAGTTGTTTGAGAAAATATCTTCAAAACAAAATTTAAGTTGTTTTTAATGCAACTCTCAGACCATTCTGTGTTTTTCAGTAGACAACATAAATCAGAAAGACAGGCTTCTTGAGGAAGCCGGATGCGAGTTCAAGTCTAACCAGAGGCTTATTCTCCAATTTGTATTACTTGCCAACATAGTGACAGTCTGAAAGTTACAATAAAAGCAAGTGAAATTAAGATGAAAGAAATAATAGTTGAAAAATTAATAATAATTGACAATGCTTAATCGAAGCAGTTAAAAAAATATTTTTACTAATACTACTAGTGTATATAAATAAAAAAAAGATGGTGACGCATCAGGCTGTCAGGGATAATCAGAAATGGCTATATGTTTATAGATATAATGAGCCAGAAGGTCTTGGTAGCCTAACCAGTAAGGCAGCTGTCGCGTTAAGACAGGCTTTCAGAGGAGAAGGGATGCAAATTCAAGTCTTGCCGAAGGCTAATTCTTTATTTCCAATCCACATTGCTTACTGATGACTATAGATTGAGAGTCTGAGAGTTGCAATACAAAGCAAGGGAAATTAAGCTTAGAGAAATAATAGTTGAAAAATTAATAATAATTGACAATGCTTCTATCAAAAATATACATATTAGAACAAGTATTCCATCTCTACTTATCTATTGAATTTGTCTCTATACCTTGTCACATATCAATAAAACAAACTTATATTATAAAGGTTAGATATAATGTATATTACTTCAGTGTAGGCTATATTGGATAACAATACCAGGATATAATAAGTTACTTGACACCATCTGGGATGAAATAGAGTCCCCATGTTATACTACACATAATAACATGTTTCATGATGGATTGCACAGCATGGTCCCAAGTTGTATTAACATAGGTGAACTTAATCCATGGGTCATTATTAAAAATTTGATTGACTGTTTCTATGCTTCATAATTGTTCAAATGGAACTGACTGAAGCAAGCAAAGAAGTTATTCAAATTAACCAAGGCAAAACTTATTGAGTAATTTTTTGTTCAGTGGCAACAAAGAGCTTGATATTATTCCATATCTATAGAAGAAATACATTCAGCTTACATCTACAGTGATTGATTTTAAAAAATGACTCTTAATGAAAGCAGTGAAGAACTTTGTGTAAGATTTTAAATATATTTTTGATAATGTTGAAATAACCAGTTGAAATTAATGACAGTTTATTTCAAGCCATTATCATTTGTAATTAGTAATTATCAGTGATGGAAATGGGTTTTGGGAACTAGGTATATGGTAATGTCTCAATTAGTAGATATTGACCATAGAAAAACCTGGAAATTGAAAAGTAGGTATCCTACCATTTCTATCACTGATGATTATGAAGAAAATCAACACCATTTGGTAGACTTGTATGATTCATACAAATACCTATTTCTCAATTTCCAGGGTTTTTTTTAATGTTCAAAGTCTACTAATGGAGACATTACCTTTTACCTTGTTCCCAAAATCCAGCCTTACCATACACCTAGTTCCCCAAACCCATTTCCATCACTGGAAACCCTATTTGATATGAGCTGAAATCAGAAAATTATTTATAGTTTAAAACAAACACTTTACAAAATAAAGGAAGGTCTTTAAGACTTGTTATTTCTGAAAGATCTCCTAAAAAGGTCCACGTTTTTAGCACTAAATAAAGAGAAGTCATTAAAAAAATAACTGATCAGTAAAATATATAATCTGTAACATATCATTTGGGAAAAATATTTATATTATTTTGTTTAAAAGTCCCCAGCACTTGTTTCTGAAATCTAGTGATTGAATACACAATTGAAAACCAGTTTTCCAGAAACTTTTGCACATACATTAGGTATTTTAATATCATTGTTGCCTTAATATATTGTTTTTTCAATAATATTTTTTTTCTCACAATCTTTTGAGCATTAGGGAGAACCCAGTGTTTCTATTAATCACTGCTATGCACAACACTGGTTTATTGCTGGGTTTAGGTTATTCATGTGTTCTGACATTTATATGTATCTGGACTTTGCCCAGCCCTAACCATTTCGTTTTTAGAGGGGGGTTCAATAAGCAATGTAAGTTTATGCTAAATTGGTGATTAGTTTGTGCCTGCTTGTTTTTTTGAAAGTTCAGACCTTTTTTTAGTGATCACAGCCCAACAAAGGGTGAGAGAAGTAACTTATTCATCGATCAACCCTTTTTCCTACTTTTTAATTGATCTCCCCAAACACAGCATATATGGGTGGTGGTGATTCATAATTTCCCTTGGAATGCTAGTTGCTTTACCTCTTAAATGTAATCTATTTTGTTGTTAATATAGAAATTTTGGCAAGCAGCTGGTATGGCTGCACTATATCTGAACTGCTCTTCCTTCCAAAGAAAAGTATTTTGCAAGTGACCTAATAAAAAGAGATTAAGATTTTAAAAATGTTATATAGTCTCTGGCTTTTGTGCAGATTGCTAACATTATATAAGCAATGTTTGAGGACAGCTGAACTTTTTGTTATTTCATAATTTATTTAGCTTATTCAGATAACATATTCTCTGATTGATAATAGAGAACCTAGTTTTCTTCATAGAATTGTCAGCATAGTATATGAGGCAAATATATTTTGGTAATGTTTATAATACATGTAAACTTTGCATTGTCTTTATTCTAAGAATGTTGTTTGTTTATAAAATGTTAACTGGAGCCATATCTATGCAATAGGTGGAGTAAATGACACAAGAACTGACACAGGAAATGCTGAGTGATTGCTATCGACCATTGGCTCTCAGGGAGCAAAGAATGCTCATGATGAACAGTCAGTGTAGTTGTGCATAGAAGTTCCCAAGCATCTGACTCATGGTTTCTGATTCTTAAATTATAATATTCCCAAATATATTTTACCTCTGCCAACAAAGTTTGAAGAGGTATATGTATTCACACACTTTTGTCTGTATGTTTGTCCACACAAAATATCCAAAGGTTTGCAATGAATTCCAATAACATTTTGTGGGAGGAAGAATTGATTAAATTTTGGAGTGGATCCAGGAATAATATTTCGATTGAGAGATACGTTTTACATATATTAAGGCAGTCATCCAATATATGGAAGTCAAAACTTACACAGTTACCTCCCCTGCATTTTAGCTATATATGAACTGATTTTCATTCAGTTTTAAGTTAGTGTATGGCATTGGCAGAGTTATGAGCACTTTCTAGTTCTAGTTGCTTGTGTTCCAACCATATTCTTCAAAGTGATTTCACCAATTAAGAAAAGCAATAAACGGTGTTGTCTCTGTTTAGATAGCATCATAAAATAAGTTATTGTGTTTCTGAATCTAAGATAAAAATGTATCATTACAACAAGGCAATTTGTTTAATTTATTATCTGCATTTTCATTATTTTTATCAAGATCTGACAAGTTTACAGATTTTATTGATTAAAAAAAAATGTCTACTGAAAACAAATGTACCAAAAATACTAAAATTAATATCCAATATTGCATTGGAGATACAATATTTAAAAAATGATATTGCTCCTATCTTGGAGTAAGGAAAATTGGAGGTTTAGAAAATGTTCAACCTTCATTGTTTTTGGCAGCAGAACTATATTGTCATGAAAATTAATCATTAAAAGAAATCCTTGATATAAGTTATATAACCGAGGCTAACTATAAAATAAGTATAATATTCAAGACATGTGCCAGAATATCTACAGCAAATTATTGAAATATATCTTTTTGTTGAGAAGCATTCATTAAATCCAGGGAAGTAAATTGATATGTGTTATATTAGTGTCTGATTGTTGGCAGCAGATAAATTTTTTAACTACCTTCCAGGTAAGAATTATGTGTAATATCCATGAAAACCAAGAAAGTGTGATTGGATCTATTTCCTTTTGCTTATGAAGATAGATTCTAAAAGCCCTGGGCATGAGATTATTTTTCTTGTCCAAAACTTGAATAGACCTGAATTCTGATACTTTCATATTGTACTTTAATGTTTCCGGATAAGACAAAGCCCCACAGTTACCCATTAGAATCAAGATCAATTTTGTGTTAATGTTGAACAAAGAAACATGTTTTAGTAGAGATGTTATGCATGCATTTTCATGGTGGTATGAACATCTTTTCATAAAGAAAGAAAATCAGCTGATGTTTAAGTTTGGTCACCAATACAATGTTCTAATATCTTTTCTTCCGACAAATATGTCTTATATCTAAGGATTCTAAAGTGCATTGTTTTCAGTAGTCTTTCATTGGAAACATTTAATTCTAAATATTTAAGATTTATTTTTTATTAAACTCACTTGAAAAATTATTACAAATTAGGTCAAAGATTCTTTTAGTTGGATAAATGTCTTAATCTGTACACCGAGATATACTTGATATGATTCGATGTGTGCAATTTTATGAAAACCTGCATAATTTGATCAACGATCTATACTTTCAACAAGTTTTAGCATTCCAAATCCAATCGGTTCATTGGTTAAAATGTGAAATCTACAATACTGACGTGCCATTAATATACACTAATATCAAGGTAATGTTCAATGATAAAGTCCCTCAAAAAGTCAAAAAGATAGTGGGAAGAGGTTGATGAATACATCTACCTAGGACATGTAATAAAGTTAGAAAAAGACCATGACATCAAAATAAAATGACGCATAATGATAGGTTGGAAAACAATCCATATGAATAGAGATTTTGAAGAGTACCCTGCTGATATGCTTAAAACATAAAGTATACAATGGTTACATAATACCAACCATGACCTACGGATGTGAAACATGGAAATTAACAAAATGAGCTGAAAATCAACTTAGAATAGCACAGAGCCATGGAAAGAGCAATGCTAGGGATAACCCTAAGAGATCAACATGGATCAGAGGGAGGACTAGAGTGAAGGATATTATACAAATAATTAAGCAGCAAATGGAGATGGGCTAGCCGCCTAGCAAGAAGAAATGACAATAGATGGGGGAAAAGACTAACCGACTGGTGCCCAACGGGACAGTAAACGCAGTAGAAAAAGGCCAGATACAAGATTGAGAGATGAGATAGAAAAGCACAATCTAGATCATCATGGAAGGAGATGGGAAAGGCCTTTGTCCAGCAGTGGACCTATAATGGCTGATGATGATGATCATGATGTGGTTTTGATTGTGTAAAGATGTTAGCTTGCTTACCAGCAAGCATAGGTTTGAGGCCTAAAATTATGTGTGCATTTTTAAAAACTTATGCTTATTGCAGATGGAATTTTGAAGTCTGATACCCATTAGAAATTCCATGGTGCATCATTAAAAGTCAGGAATAAAGCACATAGTATTTCCTAATTTTTATAAAGCATGAAACAATTGCTTGCACCACATTTTTAAAAATTCTGCAAAAAAGTGTCTCCAATGTTTGGTTGTTTCAAGTTCATTCATTAACAAATTTATAATTTAGTTGGAAAAAAAAAAGAATCTTAATATTCAAGAGCTTCACCAAAGAAAATATTTTGAGGAAAATAATTCTCTTTTACTTAACCTGAGTATTTTGAACTCTTAACCACTTCAGACTGAGATATTTTTAATCTTGTTGCAGGACAAAGAAATCTCTTACAAAATATCTCTTTTCAGCTGGTTTTAAGTAATTATATGTTGCAGTGTTCTGGCTGTGGAAAAAAAGGTTGATATATGTCAAAAGTTTTGCATTAGGCTTTAATGACTGTTATTGAATGACAAAGATAAAGTTGTATTTCATTTGAATAGAATCATCAATAGATCTGTGAGTACAAAGGTAATTTGAGAGTTCAAGAGAATGTAGAAGCACTGAAAACATTCACAAAATTGGTAGGTACACTCAATGCATTGATATATGAATTATTTGAGCTTATACAAAGGATTATTGTAATCACGGATAATGTTATCAAACGGTTATTGTTATCAAAATAAGTCAGTTCAAAACATTTTATTCAAAATGAATTAAAAATTTTAAAATAAATTTAATATCAATTTCTTTTAATTTAAATGTGTTTATAACAACACATTTATAACAATGAATGTAAATTTATAACAACGAATGTAAATTATTTCAATTTTTATATCCTTTGCTTAATGTTATCAGCCAGTTATTGTTCTCAAAAAGACCCACAATAAGAAGCTTCATCTGTATTATTAGATTCTTTTTTTAATTAATGCATTTTAAATTTATAGAGTTTCAGTTAGCATTATGTCTCATTTGTTAGAGGTATTGATTTATTGAACCTGAGAACTTTAAAGCTTTACTTGTTAACTATTTGGATAATGAATTTTTATAGAAGTAGTCAGCATTATAAAAATTTAAATGACCCAATAAAAAATCTTTAATTGCATCCATGAGGATCTGGTAATTAGATTATATTTTGTTGGATATCTTTCTATTTTTCTCGCCATGTATAACATTGGTTAATATCAAGAAAAAAACAAAAAGTATGTTATTCTATACAAATACAAGTATCTTTCTTTACTTGAGAAATGAGATGTTTCTCCCAAAATATATTTCTCATCTGAAATGTGTTTTCATAACAAATCTGTAAAAAAGTGTTTGAATACCCAAAACAAATAATACAATATTTTTCATGAATTGAGCCATTGATTATCATTGTTGATCATTAATAAACACTGCCTGTAAAGTCCAAGATCAAACTTGACTCACTTAAACAAACAAACAAACAAAATTTCTTTTGTATGGACCTCAATCAATGATCTAATAAACATGATATTGTCTCAAAGCATAAAGCAAATATATCCATATGTAAGCTGAAAAGGCATTGATTTATTTATTGGTTCTTTCATCCAGTTAGATTTTTAATAAATTGCACAGTCTGATACCAAATAATTTGCCTTTATTGTCATTCACGTATTCTCTGAACCGTGGAATATTTCAACATACGAAACCAATGAGGATATGAACAACAGTGAATTGTATAACATGCCTCTACTCCAACAAATCTGCTTTGATTGTTGATATATTAGAATGGTAATAGTTTTATATGTATTGCCTTTTACTTCATTTTTTGTATTACTCCTTTTTTTAAAGTTGAAATCATTGCCAACCAACAAATGGATTAATATTCACCCAAAGATGTCTGTAGGCACTCAGACATGAAATTTACCAGCTCTTGTACATAATCTATACATTACAACAATGTCTAAATGAGCATGTATAATCTATGGTCCAAATTACATTTCTAATTTTGTTGATCACTGCAAAATATGATGATGAAGAAGAAAAGAAACCAAGAAATAAAATTAAATGCAATCCTTCTGCCCTGGGTTCTGCTCTGTGAAGTGTAGCACCATCAAAGACTTTTGTAGCTTTGCATTGCTAAGTTCCTCATAAACACTGCATGTTATTAGCACAATTCACTCATTATATTGGAAAGTTTTTGTTTGCTTCTCTTTTATGATACAAGCACAAACTTATGAATAATAAATGCTTCCATAAAACCAAGTTATGCATTTTAATTTCTACTGATATTCACAGTCTTCTGTTTGAGTAGGTAATTATATCATTTTAGATGAAAATTTTATTTTGTATCTGTGAGCGAGTGCCTATAACAATAATTTTCTTTTCATAATGCATTGTTATTTTTGATAGTTGATGATAATGGAGTGTATTTTGCATGCTAAACAGATATCTCCGCACAAAAGCAGTCTTGAATTTGTTAGTCTGACTATGAGAAATAAAAGCATTGTCTGTTCTCAGACGTCGTTACACACTATTACATCTTGAGTTGGCAGTTACGCTATGAGAATCTGGTAATTCATTTTGTTACAAGAAGAGGGGAATAAATAGTTGCCAAATACTTGATTTATGTGTTCCATATGGTAATGCAAAGTAATGTGAAATGACTGGAGTAGTCGGAAAATTCAAGACAGTTTTGCAGAGACTCTTAGCCTTCTACAATTCCAGGAGGAAATGGTTGTAAAGAAGGTGGAATAATGCCACTTGTTTATTCGTGAATATATGCCATAGAGTTGTTTGTCTCATTGTAAATTGCAATATGTTCTTCGGCTTGAGCAAACCCTATCTTAATTGAGAGATCATAAAACTTGCAACTTTATCCATCAGTCTTGCCCAATGATATATACCCTTATTGCACTACTGCCCATGATATTAAGTGCTTCCCTAGGCACAAGCTGTACAAGACAAGGAAGTATGAAGACTGGCTTTAAAATAGCTGTATTATGATAACTAATGGAGCCTTTCTCAAACAGTGTGTTCACTAACTCTCTGGCTGATATAAAAATTATTATGACCGTCATTTTATTCATTTATTTTTTGCTTCAAGTTATATTAGAATAGCACGCAATTCTCTTGGCTTAGCAAAGACCTAAGTCACAAGTCTTGATTTTATGTTCATTATATACCATATGTGATAGCACATAAATAACCATCTTCCAATTATGTATGAAAACTAGACATTCACTCTTGTGCTTCTTAAGAATAAATCATGCACCAAGAGTTTGTTCTCTAAAAAGATTTCTAAATTGGAATTTTTACTGTTGCATTTATCATCATTCAATATGAAAAAAGGTATTTCCCAATGGCAGGGCTGACTTTAGGAGCTGCGGGGCCCCAGGTTCACAGCCAAGGTCTGTAGAATCTTAAAGTTATAAATAAAGTTTCTTATAGACATTATATCTCTCTGGTAGAATTGAAAGCAATCAAAATGTGTGCTTAAAAATTTCAGAGAAATACATTTTTATGCTGTTATATAATTGTTTAAAATATTTAATTCAAGTACAGTAAAAACATTTAAATTATAAATGGTATAAACAGACACGACTGTCTTATTAAAAATGTTGAAGAAAATTAAAATTGTTGCTGTTCTCTGTAAAACCTGCAATGTGGTGATAGGTGTATGTTGCAATGTGCTGTTGTGTGCAATCGACAAGACTAGAGTAGATTTCCCTAGTACAGGGCCTGTTTAGACACAGGGCCCAATTGAGAGCAATTGGTCCAATTGGCTTAAAGCTGGCCCTGCCTCATGGCTACACTGACTGACTTGAAGCTTTAACACTTTGCTAAATTTTCTCATTTTATTCAACTGTACATGAAATTGCTGAAGCCTTGGCTTTTGTTTGAATTCAATTTAGCTCTGTTGGGGGCCACATTTATTTCGATAAAGATGTTTGTAAAAATTAAAATTTATTAAATCACAGATTTTTAAAAAAATTTTTTTTAAAGTAGTTTTGGATGTAGTAAATTCTAAGAGTCAATTTAATTGACATTTGAAATTTGTGTTGCTGTATTTGGATGATTGATTGCATTCTATAGTTTTAAGGATAAGTAGCAATTTAGTATAAAAGCGAGTCTGCCTTGAGGAGACTAAGAAGAAATATGACTGAATGAAAACTTGAGAGTCAGTGGTGTGTAGCTTGTTGGGTCAACCGAAACAGTGGCATTTGTTCTTAGGTATCATCGTGTGTTTAATTTGGCCACTTGTTCTGAATAGAGTGCCAATCAGCCATGTGGAAGCAGTGGACTACAAAATCAGCACCAATGAACAAAGGTCATTGAGAAGAAAAACGGAACAGTGCAGCCAGTAATAATTATACTCTTCTCTATGCAAGACTATTTGTTGGAGACCAGCATTATGAAATTAGAGCTGAACATTTGACACGAACATTGTCAACATAAAAAGACTGTGGATGAAATATATATCAGGCCATAGGATTGGGGAAATAATTTTTCTACCAAGGTGGTGCTGGATGAGAAATTATGAGGTTGTATTGAACGAACTGGAGAATGAAGAAAATTTATCAGAATTTACAAGGGAAGTCAAGAAGAGTGAAAACAACACCTGCTTCCATGGGCGTTGTCTGGGGGGGAGGGAACAAACGGGGAATTGCCACTCCCCCCTCCCTGGATCAGGTTTTCTCATCAAGGGTTAGGAGTTTCAAAGTTGGAACCTGATAGTTAATAAACAATAATGGTGCAGTACAGTTGTTTTATGTAACTCCAACTTAATGTTCCCAGATAAAAAGACTGTATTATTATTCGCTGGTTCTCACTCCATTGTGTTACCCTCGGGTCAAGCCATGTACCTCTGTCAACAGTCAAGTGTACCATCTGATATCTGGACAGTGTTGCTACTAAGATATTTTCCGAATATACCCCCCCTTTTGCCCCCATCCTCTGGAAAAGTGGCAGCGGACACCCATGCCTGCTTCATTTTCTGGATGGAGCCATTCTTTTGCATAACATTTGTCAAAGTTTGTACGACTTGAAAATTAGAAAAATTAATTTTCCATATTCTTTGTTTATTTTATTACTTTTCTTCAAATATCCACATAAACCTATTTTAAATGATAATATAAGAAATAAACTGAAGTTATTTTAACAACAATAACAAAATACCATGGCAGAAATGCATTGAGTGAACAAAAAAAGCCTCTCAGAACACAATAGGTGTTAATCATGGAAAATCTATTGACGTATTTTTCAAGTGGTAATTGTACACATGTTGAAGAAGAAAGTAAATTGTGCTGATTTAATAATCTTTTCAGTTCTTAACATGTTATACATGCAATTGCCTTCTGAATCCTATATATAGCTAAATGAAGATAATTACTTGTTAAGTAATTTTAATTAAAGATGATATTATTTTTTAAATACTGTGATTTGTTAATTTGAATGAAGGGATCACACTTGATTATGCTTGAAGGAAATAAAATGAAGAAAATAAATAGTAATAATATTGATTTAATTTTATTAGATGAAGCCTTGTCAGCCATATTTAATTTTTTGACTGGTATTTCTTTCATCATATTAATAATGTATGACAGTGCTTCCTCTAATAAAAAATAAATCAAGATAATATTACTACTACTAATACAACTAGTGTACATAAAAGCAATAGCGCTGTGCAAGGATGGAATTAATCTTCTGCCAAATGTGAAAGGTAGATCAATCAGTAGAGCAGTTGGCATATATAGGCAGGCTTTCTGAGGTAAAAGGGATACGAGTTTAAGTCCCAGCAAGAGCATATTCTTTATTACCTATCTGCACTATTTATTCTAATAGCCTGCAGTTCCTGAATTAAGATAAAAGAAATCCCTCAAAACATTCATAATGGTTAAAACATGTATAGTGGAAAATGAATTCCAACATTGCAACAGACATATTTTAATTTTGGCTGATAAAGTTAAAATGCATAGAAACAACATGATTATGAGTGAATGAATTGAACTTTAAAGGTAGCCATTAGAGAAAGTCATGCATAGAAGGATAAAATATTTGGCTTGGATGTAGGAACCATATGGTGGCAGTGACAGCGGCAAAAGCAGTCTGAAACTTGTCCATCGGCTGGGGACCTGTGCCAACTTATCAGGGGATCAGCATTCATGACATCTTCTGTTGTAGAGTAGTTAATGTTATCAACAGTGTGACCTCTGGCAAGACATCTATTGATCAGCTAACAGTAGGAAAAAGATAGAGGGCCTTTATAAGGTTGGAAGGGGAGGTTTTAGTTATTCATGGGCGGTCAGACGCTTGGTAAAAGTAATAGTAGCACCGGTGACCTTCTGGATCATCCATTGCTTTGCCAAGAAACTGTTTTGTGGCTTTATTCTGTTTGAATTCTTTTTAAAAAAATGGAATTCTGTTGAGAGTTGTTGCTTTTTTAATTGTATTTATTTTATTGCTCTTGAATATAAGACTCAGATTTCCTTCACTTTCATGTTTCTTCATTATTTAACTGATGAATGACAATATACTTAATCTTTTAATCAGTAAGTCATTTTTTATATTGAACTCTATCTATTTTTAAGAAAGAATGTTTATATAAACATAACTCTAAGTCGTTTAAACTGATTTATAATTGAAGAGAAACAGCTGTATATATTATAATAACAGAGCAAACTGCACTTTGGGGCCAAAATTGAAAAGAATTAATGCAAGTCCCAAGAAATCCTACTTGAAAATCCAAGATGGCGGCCATTTCTCAAGATGGCTGCCAATTTGATTTCCCTAAGTTGTTTGGGGCCAAAAAACCCAATGTTTGTACAATTGACATGATATATTGTTGGAAAGAGAATTTTCTCAGCTTTCCAACAGTGTATCTTGTCAATTTGTATCCGTTGTGCAAAAGACGTTTTTTCCACTCTTTCAGGTTCTCTTTGTCGTCTGCAGATACTGTTAGCTCTTCGCATTGGTTGTTCTTTCTTTGTTGATTAAAATTCTGTCAGTTCTCTGCAAGATGATAATGGTCAGTCTTCACTATAAATTCCAGGGCAGTGTGCTTGTTCTATTTTCCAGTATATTTTCTGCTTTCTCAACTTTTTGTTGTAACTCTTTACACAGTTTTCTTATTGTTGTTGTGATTATTACTATTATTTCCTCCCTCTTTAAATTTGATCATACGATACCTTCAGAATTTGTCTCTGGAGATTCAAGAAAGAATACATTTCCTCATCTGGTTTGCAGATTCAAATAAAATATAAATTTAATCTTGTTTACAATAAAATCTTTTTTTTTATCCTGTTGCTTTCTTTTGCTTTTGCTATTTAGGATTTTTCTTTCCATAGGAATCTGTTGTCAACTTATTACCACATGCCATTAAGAAATCCTCAAGGTAATATTTTTCTGCCAATAGTTATGTAAAAGAAAACAAAAGTTATATATTGACTTATGCTATCTATTAAGAATTTCAACATTTAGCTGACAGAGAAAATAGCTCTGTTTACAGCCTGGTTGACCAGCTTGAAGCTACTGAAGCTAATAGAAAAGCAGAAATCATTTGAGATTCAGTTTTTCCATTTGAATGACTGATGACGTAAAGCTGAACATCTCTGTTTTATCAAGTAGCATAGTTTGCAAGCAGATTTAATGATGACGAGCAACAATTCAGCTGATCATTCACTTAACACCGAATGTCAAGTGTAATTAAAATGCCATGCAATCAATTATCCAACCAAAGGCATGTCTAGCACAATTTTCCAAATTAAAATGGTAGGTTAGTGAACTTGCTTGAAAACAATTTGAGATATATTTTCGATAGTTTTGAGAAGGGTCACTAATATTCAAATGGTTCTTCAGACGATTGAACTCCTTCTTGTTTGTAAACAGAAGTTTTGTTTTTAAAGCTTATAACGCAGGGCCCGGATGTTTCTGTGCCTTTGTCTTGTCGGATTGAGGTCTGTTGAGAAATGGAAGCCACATCGGGTTGAACTCTGCACTTGCCTGTCTAATGCATTTAGTTTACATTTTGATGTAAGCTGCTTCATTGCCCGAAACATCCATTGTATTACAATATTCATAAACTTGATAGAGTTATCTTTCTTTGTAAGATATACTATGCATTGCAATGTGCTTGAGCCTCATTCTGAGGTTCTTGTTTGAATAAGAAGTGTCGAACTGAAACACGTGAGTGTGGCCCTCCTGAGTGTCTGAGGCCTGGATATTTACCAAAGGACACATCATTACAGAGTATTTGGGAACAGTCTGTCAGCTCTCACTATCTCTCACCCCCTCTTCATTCTCCACCATGATACAACATATCTTCTTCAATAAAAAATATATCCTCATATTTTTATAAACCAAGTTTCGAGTCTTCCTTTTTCTCCAAGTTCAGGATTTTCCTCCTGCGGATCAAGAGGGCTATACAGCAATGTGACAAAGAACACAGAACTTAACTGGCTGGTTATGTCATATTTCTTTTCTTTTACAAACTGCTATGTTTGTTTTCAACAAGTTTTACTCCTGTGTGTGTTCCTGAACATAATCAAGAGGTGAGACTTGGTGGGAGGGGTTTAACATGATGACTGTACACATGATCAGTCAGATAAATCATTTTCACCACAACACTTGATGAAGATCAAAGAATGCACCGATCAAAATACCTCAAAAAACAATAAATTAAGAGTGAAAATTTACAAATCAAACATTCCAACTATCTCTAATTATATTACTTCTTTCATTGCAACAATTTTTTTTCTGAGTCAGAATTTCAGCAAACTAATGGGCATCCTGCATCAAAACTAAAAATCATTAAAATATATGAGTTACTTGAAAACAGAAAATGAAATTTCTAAACATGGTTCAGAATGTTAATTAATTTTCAAAAAAATATGCACAAGATATATCTACCAACACAATTGCCTGGCATCAGGTAATTTGAAAATACCTTGCAGCTATTTAAATAGGAGCATTTATATGAAATGAAAAGGAGAAAAAATTGATAAAAACATTATTCATCAAATGATTCTTATATGTTCCTGATCTATTTTACTTCTGTATAAATATTGATCAGCCTTGTGTCATATGTGTAGTTCATGTTCCCATTTATTTCAGGTTAAGGAAAAACTAATCTATGCGGAAACATGCACATACATTTATATATCTATCTATATAATGAACAGTGATTTTTT
>VCCN01003880.1:4117061-4129312 GCA_006491835.1 Architeuthis dux
GAGTAGAGTTTGACCCTGCAGCAGCCAGTCATTTTTTCCTTTTATTTTTGTTATCCATAATATCTAAAGTTTTTATCAAATATAACAAACTCTTTTTTCTCTATGAAATCAGAAGAAAACATAGCTAGTAAAGACACTGCAAACTATAAAGCACTCAAAGAGTGCATACCTCAACCAATGCCATATACTAACTAAAAACTGTATGTATGTGTGTGTATATATATATATATATATAGTTACGATGCAGGGGAGGTAACTGTAAGTTTCAATTTTCTATATTTTGGACTATTGTCTAGATACATGAAAAATATCTCTCAACTGAAAGAATTCTTGGATCCACCCCAAAATGTAATCAATCGTTTCTTAGCCCATGCCCCGCCCTTCCACAAAAGGACATTGAAATTATTGAGTTATTGTACAGACAAACATGAGGTAAATTACTTAGCTGAAGCTTTTCTGATTATATCTCAATCATGAATTACCACTATCTAAATGTTGTGAGAGTGTAACTCAAACTAGGTCTTTGTTGTATAAGGAACAAGAAATCTTTGAAAAAAGGCTCTTAGTTTAACCTGCATTTCAGTTTTACTTAATGTGCCATCTTTAATGTTTGATCTTTGTAAAGACATGCCAATAGCCAGTTATATCTTGGCCAGGAGGTGGAGGAGGGAGAACAAAAAAGATAGAAACCTGTGAAAACTAATTAGCTGGTGCAGCTGCTACTCTTTATGGGGGACAACGATCAATGTTTGCCAAAGTGGAAGAAAAATAAAGAAAACTGACCTGAACAAGAAATCCAGACCATGAAAGTAAATCTGTTTACAGCAAGGAGATTATAATATTAATCTAATGTTGTAAACATCTGCCAAAACATATAATTACAGGGAGAAATCTTTAATTTACCCTTCCACAAAGGTCTTTGTTTAAAAACTGCCATATACATCTGATTTGTCATCAGTTCTTAAAATACCATGGAGACATTAATATCCTCATGCATATACAGGGCAAGTGAGAATTAACTCCCTATTAGAAATGAATGGCCTGCACAAAGCCCTGACCTTATGCCCTGTGACTTCTTCCTGTGAGGGTGGGCGAATGAGAAGATGTGTCGCACCAAACCACAAACTCTGGATCAACTGGAGGAGCATATTTGACATGCTTTGCCCACATACTGCTGGACCTCCTGTAAAGATCTCTCAAGGCCATACCAAAACGCTTACAGAAATTGCTTCCTACATTGTATTTTAATACAGCAGGCAAATTCTACCATTGTATGGTCCAAAGTAAAGCTAGTTTGACTACAATCAACCAATAAATATATTACCAATTTCCAATAGGGTATTTCTTTTCACACACCATGTATATCCAAGCTCATATGTTTGTGTATATATCAGGTATGGGTATTTATTCGCGATTCCACAAGGGCAGAATGTGACATGAGGTTCAGTTTGGGGGCCCACACACGTACATGTGGGCAAGGACAGAAATTGCCTAGTCCTAACAACCATTGTCATGCAGGCATCAACAAGTGCAATGGGGAGGTGCTGCTGCTGCATGTTAGATTAACTAGAGAGTTCTCACTGTTTTCATGATCAGTTGTTGACTTTTGGTGACTTTTTAACAAATATATGCACTTAGAAATGAAGAAATAAAGGTTTGTTTTAAGTTAAAGGTAAAAGTTAAGGGTTTAACTTATGGTAAAAGTTGATTTCTTTTTGTGAATGAGTTATAAGGATAGAAAAATTTAAACATAAATTGTAAATTAAAATATATCTCATACTAGCTTAAACCCAGCTAGGATGTATATGGACATTGAACAGAAAGTAATGGTTCAGTTTAGCATTATAGTTACATTGTAAATAGAACTCCGCCTCTAGAACCCTTTTTACTTTAAAACATTCCCCAATGTCCATTGGGTATGCATGCCAAATTTGTGCCAAATTTAGTTGAGCTGTGCCAATGTTTAAGTGACAAACAGAGCCAGTTGTTTTATATAATAAAAATTAGAATATAATAAATAATGAATAATAGAATGTATATTGAATGGAAAGTGGGGCTTACATTTAGCATTATAGTTACATTGTAAATGGAATCCCCCCTCTAACACCCTTAAAAAGATTTGTCTCAAAACATTTTACTTAAGAACATTCCCCTAGGTCCATTGAGTATGCATGGTAAGGGGTGGCATAGTGACAAATAGAGCCGCCTGTTTTATATAATAGATATTATAAATATTACAAATAAAATCATATGTTTTGAAAATAACATTAGGTTTTTCAGTATTGTCTAAAACAAATATGACATAATTAGTCTTAAAACAAAAACATTGGTTAAGAGCATCCGATAAAACAGCAAAAGGAACCATTCACCTCTGGCTCATTTGTTTTTGACAGAATACTATCAAGTTGTATTCAGGTTATTTACTAAGCTGATCTTAGTCTGGCACAATACCACATGTGTGGGACGCCCAGTGAGGATCTAGCACTCTATAGTAGTAATGGTTTGTGAGACTAGCTTGATAACCATTATACTAGGTGGGGCAATTATATTTCCTCTGGCAACTGTAAAATTTTAAACTTAATATACAGAACTGAGTAATCATTCAAACAATAAAGAATATAAAAATGAATGAAGGAGACGTATTATACAATTGAAGATGACCATTTCTTAAGAAAATTATCTTTTCATTTTAAGCTCTCAGTTACTTTCATGCTGTGTGGCACATGAGACAATGATTTTGTCTCCATTTCTCAGATTATCCATGGAAACCCAATCATTGTTTGTAGTAATTGTGGGGTTTTATAGGGCTGGGATGCTAGCCGGACACCCAACAGGAACTGCTTTACAAGGCTAAAGGGCTCAAACTGACCTTGTTATTTATTCATGGGGGAAGTGGATTCATGCCTTTCCCAAGGGCATTAATGCAAAGTGAATGCAAACTGCCTCAGTCGGAGTTTAAATTCAATTTGCAAATTTTCATTAACTGTTTGGCCATATGCACTTCCACCTTTTTAAGTCCAGACTAAAAAACATGCATCTTCTTTTTTTATGTCAGATTTGGCCCGCAGATGGTGCAGTATTGAAATCTGCTATTTAGAGAGAATGCTACTCAGTCTGAAACCTTATGCCTATGCTTTAGACTTTATTCACAGCAGTCTCTGTAAAGGTCATTGTTTGAGAAACAAAGTTCAAATTTACTGGCAACTCTGTATTTAGATGCTCTATTACCCCATTTTTTAAATTCATATTTTAACATCTGGAATTAATTTAATAATCATAATGGTTTTTAATAAGTCATCTAATACTCAATAAAGTTAGGTTTCAGAAAATTGGGAGTATATACTTTTTCATATTTCATTTATAGACGTGATTTTTGGAAAACAAAAAGAAGGAACAAATTTAATTTTTTCTGCACACTACAGCATTTCAAAAATGAAATGACTGTTTTTCATCATTTTGTATTTTTATAACCTGAAGAACTTAATTTTTAAAAAACATATATCTTTTGTTACCAAAGTTTACCTAGTTAATATTGGAATGTATTTATAAGATCCTGTATTGATCCTTTGATTTAGCTTTTAGACTTTGTTGCACATTTAAATCAAATGTCTTGAAGGTATTTGTTTATTTCAGTTCAAATCAAGTAAGATAGCTATTTGAGGCTCTTGGGCTAATTGTATCTTTAGCATAATGAAATTTCTTATTTCTATGTCATATAAACTCTCTTCACACAAACAGCTGTTATTGATTCTAACCTATGTCAGGATTATATTTCTTTGTCTTTTTGATGACAAACAAGTGTAATGATTGATAATGAAAATAATATGTATACATGTGCACATGTATACATATGTGTGTATATATATATATATATATATACACATTATCTCTCTCATATACACATGCACAAACAGATATATATGAAAGAGATATACACGTGTGTGTGTGTGCATTGGAGTATAACAACCTGCTTCTCTTTACACATGCATGCATTTGTGTTCACATGCTTCTTTCTCTTGAGCCATTATGGAGATAGGCTCGATATATTAAAATATATTCTGCAACATGGGCATTTTGTTTTGACAAGGGTGGTAAAGGGTCGGGTGGGAGGGAATGGTTAGAGTGTCAAAAAGGGAAGGAGGTTGGAGAAGTGGACAGTGTATGGACAGGAATGTAGATAGTCAGGGGCAGAGAACTGTGCAGTGAGTAGCTGCTGCTGCTGCTGCTGTCCATGTAGCATGTCGCCCCTTACGTAAATAAATGTGTTGTATATCTGCCAAGCTGCAATCCAATGTAAAAGTCTGCTCTATCTGCCATCTCTGATCTGATTGGGTTTGCATCTACTACCACTGATGTGGCTAGTTAAGCTAAAGGTAGCACAAGCTGACTTTTAATACTCTTCCAATCTATGGGTAGTGCATCAGAGTGTGGTAACCAGACTGAGGCAGGCAGGCAGGCAACCAGACCAGCATGTTGACCCACCCCCCACCCCCACACACCTATCCGCCTCAATACATACCCTCATAACCCTAACATACCCCTTTCCCACCTACATCATCTTCCTCTGTCCACTTGTCCTGTCTCCAACCATTCCTCCACAACTGATATCCACTGCACCTTCCTCCTCGTTCACCTCTCTCCATCTTTCCACCTCCGCTATATTCTTTCTCTCTCTCTTTTTCGAATCTCTCCTGACCCTCCCCTTTTCCCTCTGACCATCCCTGACCCCCACCACCCCTCTCTGCTGCAGAGTCCATCAGACTTAGATACATGATGAACCTAATCAATACTGCTTCTCATTCTTCACAGAGGATTATAGTGCCTAAGATCATGCCACAGAGTTAGTCAAATGGAAAAAAAAAATGTTAGGTAGCATTCCAATATATTTGCCATCAATCTCCCACATCCTCTCTCTTCCCTTCTCTTTCTTCCCCCTCCTTGTCCATACCACCCTCCCACCTTGAATATCTTCCTTTCTCTGTCATCTACTCCCTTTTTATTTTTCTCCATCTCATTTTTTTTCTTTGCTGCTTTCTTTATCCACTTCACTCTTCTTCTCACTTTGTCGTATTAGGCAGCAAAGTAAAGTGGTCTTATTAGGGTTTTGACTTGTCTGTGCTTTTATGTATATTAATCTGAGTAATGATGAATTACATGATACATACTTGGGCCTTGATTTTTCTCATTCCAATTTCTCTCATTATACATATATACATAAACACAGACATATATAGAACATTACTTTCTTATATACATATACTTACAAGAGATTAACACACACACACACACATCTATATACATAAAACCTAGCCCGATACTTCAAATACAAACATTGTAAAGCCAATATCGAACGTATGTCAGGAAATATACATAATATCTGAAATTATCCTACATCAGTTCACAGAGTACTCTATCAAAAGTTGTCCACTCAAACCAAAATGTTGATTAATCATTTCGAAAAATCAGACAAAACATGTTCCAAGAAAATTGGCTAAAACAATCTTGCTTTCAAAATTGTGATGAGCACTTTTTGAGTAAATAAACTTTTTGGTTTGAAAATTGTATTTAAGATTATAGATGTTTAGAAAAAGCTTTTATTGTTGGCAAAGTAAGATAAAATAAAGAGGGACAATATTGTTCTGCATACTGAAACAGTTTTTCTAAAATCTCAATTATACCATTTTTACACAGAAAACTGAATCATAATGTCAGTTACTATCAGATCATAAGTCATTATTATTATTATTATAAATAGCCCTATAACTATTACAGCAGCAAGCTATAATAATTAATTTCCATATATCTTATTATAATTCACCAAATGTCAGTCCGTCATCGGATAACTCAAGAACAGTCGGAGCTATGGCCACCAAATTTGCTGTGCTTAGTAACGGGACCCTCGAGTAGGTGTTTAGCATGTTAGATTTTTAAAATTCCCCCTCAAAATAGGTTTTTAGTATGGAATTCGATTTACAATGTAAATTTATGATAAATTGGTCCCTTATTTGTGTCCAGTAGCATTCATGCCTACCTAAAAATGTACTATCTTCTCTATAATTGACCAATTGTCTGTCTCTTTGTCATCACAAAACTCAAGAAAAGCCTGGGCTTTGGCCACCTAATTTCCTGTGGTTACTAATGGGACCGCAGGGCAGGTTTTTAGCAAGTTTACTTTTTTAAAATTTGCAATTTACAATGTAGGTTTATGCTAAATTGGTCCCTCATTTTGTGTCCAGCTGCATTCATGCTTAGCTAAAGATTTAGTATCTTATCTTATTATAATTCGCCAAATGTCTGTCCATCCATCCGTGTTAGCAAAACTCAAGAATGGCCAGAGCTATGGCCACCAAATCTTCTGTGGCTACTAATGGTACCCCGATAATAATGATCTGATTTCCAAGTATCTATCCCTCTATATGATAAAAGTCTTATCTGTATGTGACCTGTAAGTAGCCAAAATGATGCATTGTAGCCGGAGGCATAGAATTAAAGTAACTCTAAAAAACAGTTTGGTCACTCATTAGGGCCAAATGTCTCATTTAAACGTTCAGTAGGAACTAGCTAGAAAAAAATGGCCATGGGGCGGATATTTCAGCTAGTAACTTATAATTGGTAACTTATAAATTGTTGATGAATATTATAATTACAAGCTAACCACTGAATACAATAGAATTTTTTAACAATGTTAACAAATGAATGTCATAACTGTTAATTAACTTTAAGTAATATAACTCTTTATTAATATTGGCCATAATATTTCATAGCTTTAAAAAAACAAAATATAATTACTAATTATTCTCAAATCTTTCTAATTGTAAAATAAAAATAACAAGCTTGGCTGCTGTATGGTCAAACTCTGCTCCTACTTCTATTCCAACTGAAGATGATTTCTGCAACTTTTGTATTGTATATATAAATGAAAAATTATAAAAAATATAGATTTTTAGTATAAATGTATTTATTTATTAGAATGAAATAAGCTCTTGCATATTTGTGACATACATTTTTCAGATATGTAAAACTTGTCAGTTTGGTTCAGTCGTTAAGAGAGACAACTACCAATCACTTGGTTGTAATTTCAAATTATGCTAGGGAAATTTTGATTTTATATATCGGTTTGGTTTAACATAATGCACAGACAAACAATGAAGAGTTTACTCCTCTAAATTAGGTGAGGATTGTTCTTGTATGGTAGACAAACAAAGTCAACTCCAGACTTAGACTTGGACTGGAGTTTGACGATTAGTTTTCAATGAGTAATTATGTTGCCCTGTTGATTAATGGGCTGCTGTACTCTTAATTTTTATGACTTTAATTTAACGACTAAATTCTTGAAACCGTTACCTACTAAATACTTACAAGTGTTTATTAACCATTAAATTGTATAAATTATATATTTTAGTTTAACTATAAATTAACAAATTTTGAATTTTTCAAGTAATTATGTAATACTTATATTACTTAACCACTTATATTTTGAATAATCACAAATATATATTATAATTACTAATATAACTTTTTAATTAGTTTTCAAATATCATAACTATTCAATGATTTATATTTCAATCATTAATGCAGAGCTTTAAATTAACTTTGAAATATTAATGTCAATTACGAAAAAAGATTTTTTATGAAGCACAAATATAAGAGAACTTTATAATGTTTCCCTATTTCTAATATAAAATATATTTCTAACAAAAAACATTCTCTTTTCTGAAAAAAGAAAATAGTACCAGGCATTATGGTTTTATTATGACCATCGACTTACAATAAAATAATGGAAATATTAAAGCGTATAATTTGGGAATGTTAGATAAATTGTGTTAGAAACCAGAAAGTTATAAAAAGGATCAGTTATTATCAATAACCAAATTTCCATTTTCATTTTTAGTAAAAACTATTTTCAATAATTGATAATAAAAGATAATAATTTGATTACAATGGTTATTGCAATAATTGATTTGATAATTGATACAGAGCAAACACCTAGAGTCATTATAACAACATAAGAAATATAAAAGATATTTAATTACTTAAATCTGCAGACAGGACAAACAACTGTCGATAAAGTTAATTATCAATAGAAAATATACTGAATTCATAGTATTTTGCCATCTTTGAACTAGTATATTATTTTCATATAATATTAACTACTTTTAACAGGAACATTGCATTTTTGACTAGACATAGAAAATAGATGACAAAACATTCTGAAAATGCAATGTTTTCAAGTTCCATACTCAAATTTTTGCAAAATCATTAAAAAATGTTTTGTAAAGATGAACTCTCCAAATAACTAGAATTAAAACAATGCAATCAACAAAAAATAACAGACTCTATTCCATTAATGGAAAAATATATGTTCTTACATTAGCAGCTTAATGTTTGCATTCTTTTCATTAAAATTTTTTTTCTTTTTGGATATTACAAGAATTTTTATTAGTTCTTGTTCAATTTTTTGTCATTTTAAAACAATGAGGCAATCTTTTGTGCTCTTTCAGTGCATACATTTTAATGCATAATTTGATATTTGGGAGAAAGGCTTACTTCATAAGAACACTGGTTAAACATATCCTTTGTCATGATTCCAATGTGACCATACTTAGCAGTATATACATGTTAGTGTGTATTTATGAGAGGGATAGGAAACAGGAGGAGGAAAAGGGGACAGATATACAGAATATATATTTGGGAACAAATGTGAATGCATAAATATTTACATATTAGTGTATGTGTGTGTGCATATATATATATATATTGAATTACATAAATATGAGCAAAAAAAAAATAATAAAACAGAGTATTGCTTTTTTGTATTGTACTTGTGTCAAGATTTTTTAAGAATAGTATCCAACATTTAACAAATGAAAAGGACAAATGGGAATTAAGAGCTTTTATCATATGGCAATAATGCAGTTTTGTGTGTGTGTATGTGGACAGCAGTTCAGGAAAACCAACCCCAGTATTTTAGCATATGCAGGCTTGTAATAATAATGGATATTTTTACCTATATCAAAATTAATTTCAATAAATTAAAAAAGATTAAAATAATACATTTTTATTTAATTGTGTCTTTTTTTCAATTTAAGGAAAGTTTTCATCATGTGCATTAAAAAAATATTTAATTCTTACATATTCATAAATTTTCAGAGATTGTCTAGTAGGTGTTTAGTTTATATTTTATTAGTAATATCTAAGTCATTACGTTTCATTATTGTAGAAGTGGATTCTCTCTACTTAACTTCAAGCAAACTAGATTACCATATTTAAATGTTAAGAAATTGATATCGGAAAGAAAATCTGGCTGTAAAACAGATACTTATATTTTTTAAATTATGGACAGAGCAAATCCGTGTGTGAACTTGGAAAATTATTTTTAATGTAGATGCTTTATATATATTCATTTTAGGAAGAGAATCTATATAGAAATGAATATGAGAAAGCTCTAGCAATTTTTCCAGAATATTTTAAAATTTGCCGATCAGTTAAAAAAAAAAGTACATAAGCAGTTATTCTCTTTTGATGTTATTTATTTCATATATAAAAATCTCTTTGTAAATCAACAAAGATTATATAAGTCCATATTACATTTGATAATACTTTCTTTCAATTTGTTTTCAAAAAGCTAATTCTTATTATTTTTCATCCATTTTTTTCCATGGTTACCGTACTAAACATTTTGACTAAATATTTCTTTCTGGTACACTAAAGACATATAATAGAGAAATATTGTTAAAATAGTGACAACAATGAGAAAGAGGAAAAAAGAAAAAGAACCCAAACTTCTCAAATTGAAAAGAAGTCAGTCAAAAGCTGGAATATTTTTCTCAGACATTCATTTTGATCAAAGAAATAACCAGTAATGCAACTGCACATTTCCTTTGATACAATCTTTTTCTTATGTAAAACTTTGTCATTATCATTTTTCTTTTTATTCCCCTCATTTTTTTGTTAATACAATATAAAAGATGTGCTATTATATAGGAAGTCATCTCCTAAAATGAATAGATTGTGATGGAATTTTTCATAAAAAAAAAGAACATGGCAATTCTTCGAGTGGAATAATGAAAAATTTGCTTATATAAAACCTTTTTTTTTAATAAGAGTTTGTAAAATTCTATTCAAATGAAACTAGGAAGAATCATAAAAATTGGAAAAAACCCAACAAAACTAAACTTGTAATTTTATGAATATAAGTTTAGATATATCTAAATACAAATATATGCATGCATGTGCATGTTCATAAACATTTTATGGGAAGATTTTTTGATGGTCAAATAAGCATGTGATATTCAGAAAAAGTATAGATATTTCAGTGCTATGTTTTAACACGTTTTAAAACTCATAACTCTTCTTTTTTTTCAATTTTTCAGCAAATCTTTTCTATACTTCTTTCTATAAATGTTATCCTCATTAATATATACATATGAATAATTTATATGCATAATATATTTATCGACATATGAAACCATTTCTGTAGATATATGCACACATGTGCTTACATAACACTGACTGATTAATATAGTTTGTTTTATGTATATTTTGCAAAGATGATATTCAGACATATATATATATATATATATGCACACACACATTTAAATGTAAACTAATGGTTAACACGCATGTGTATTATTTTCGCATTAATGTGTATTTACAAAGTATCTTTCCTATGTATGCATTTGTCTAAAAGTGATTATTATTCATCTCTATGTAAAATCATTTATAAATCTATGTGCATAACATTTTATCCTTATATCATTAAATTCATGCATGCATGTGCATATTGAATATTTTTACATATTTAGGGTGCATTTGTCAATTAAATCATACTTATGTGTATGTAATGTAAACATTCAAAGTTTTCTCAAGTCCATTGTTAACAATATTCATTTTCTCCCATTAAGAGACAAATGTTTTATTTTTAAATAACTTAGTGTCTTTTTCTAACCCCTACCACACACAAGCAGACTTGCATTACCTCAAGCCAATTATCAATTTTATCTTTTCATGAATATTTACTTTTTGTTTTATCAAAATACATCTTTGAATTCTTTCAATGTTTTTTGTTTTATTTTTCTTTCCTCTCCATATAAAATACACAACATATTGGAACAATAATGCATCTGATAAAAGATTAAGATAAAAAAAATATATTTTTATTTGTTTGGGAAAAAAGTCTTTATTTCAATTTCTTCTATCATAATGAAATGACAATATATTCATTTTTTTTATTATTAATTTGCAGTATAGTTTAACACAGAAACTGGAAATAAGTAATATTGTCTTTAAAAAGGTCTGTCCATTAAGGCTAGGTTACCTCCCTGGAGTGTGTAGGTCAGAAGAAAAATTCTCTCTTGTCTTGGATTCTGTGTAAGAGGAAAAAAAGAAAAGGAGCAAAACTGCCAGGTAATCTAGTACTGATAGATTTTGCGAACTTTATAAGCACTTGTCTTTAGATTGAGGCTGTTAGATGCTTCACACGTACAAAAGATATAATATAAACACTGGCTGATGGATAAAAAGAAAGGTACATTTTCATCATATTCTATGAGTTCTGTTTTGTTGTAGTTAGGAAAAGAAAGGAAATCACCATTGCCCAACTGTAATATACGTAGTAGACAAAAGCTATTGAAATACACACCTACACCTAGAGAGAGAGAAAGGCAATGAAGCAGGAGGAGGTGCAGGCGGAGGACAAGGACAAAAAGACTTGCATGTTCACTCTGTGAGTTGCTGTTGATGAGCCATTCAGCCTATCTCATTGTAGGATTCGCAATGTCTTATCAATCATTTTGGCAACACCTTTTTTGCCCTTTTCCCATCCGGAGTAATTTGAATACCCAACAAACATTCCCTGGGAATATGTTCCACCAATTTTTGGTAGGGGAGAGGGAAGGTAAAGTGTGCTGTGGACGATGGGTGGTTAGGTAGGTTTGTGGTGCATTCATCATTTTCAAAAGATAAATAAATCACACATTAGCAATTTGTGATATACAGCATTAATATTCTTTTACACACAAGGAGAAGTAGGTAAAAAAAATATCAATATACTTGTATATGAGTGTTTTATATAATGTGGGGGTGTATATGTATGTATTTACTTATTGATCTTTAATTTTCACAACTTATATACCCCTACATGTGAGCTCACAGTTTATTTTCTGTGTGTGCATACATACACATATATATATATGAGAATTTTATGCTTGGGAAGATTGGAAGGGTACATACATATATATATATATATATAT
>VCCN01003880.1:4143334-4159173 GCA_006491835.1 Architeuthis dux
AGAGAGAGAGAGAGAATATTTCCAAAACAACATGACCATACATAGGTCTTGATGGGAGCCCAATTTATTTCACACATTGTTCATCTTGGAATGTGTCGTTCCCACTTTACAGTGGATTATTTGCTTTCAGACATTTTAACAGATGAGTTAGTTTTTGATATATTTTATATGAGGACACATTACAGTGAATTCTCTTGACTTCTCTTTAAACCTTAACACATAGGCTATTCTTGGATAAATTACAATTGCACTTTATCATTGCTTTCTGTCAAGCAAAACTCTTATTTCAAATTTAGAAATGTACCTCTTTGTGAATATATAAAAGAGAATGAATTTGTCTAACCAGTAGATTTTCAAGAAGATTTGTAAGAAGACATGTTTCTGATATATTTGTCACCCTAAAAGTAAATGATTTGTATTATTTTTTAAAATATCCCCTAACCCAGTGCAGGTTTGTTGGGTCACTATAGATGATTTCATCATGGGTGTGTCAAGGGCTAGATAGCCTGACAAAACCCATCCCTCTTCAGGCTGGTTTGGAATTAGAGTTGTCCATCTTCTAAACTAGTTGCTAACCATAGCTGGAGCGAGAAGAGATGAATACATGCCTTTCCAACAGACAGCAGTGTAAAGAGAACCCAAACAAAGTCATTTGATGGTTGAGGATGATAATGATGAGTCTGGAGAAGAGGATCTATGAGGAACCTGTTCCAGAAGGCATCACTAAGCAAACTGTCTCAGCCAGGGTTTGAACTTGGCTCACTGATTCCATTCTCCCTGCCATTAACCGTTCAGTCACTCTGAACCTCTGCTTTGTATTCATGTACCAGAAAATATCAATGAGTTTGGTGAGACTCATTAACAACAATTCACTCAGTAAAAACCAATCTAGCACAGGTAGTTGAACCTTTAGTCTGACAGCTTCTAGTCAGCACTTTATCCATTGAGCTAAGATATTCAAAGATTTCTCCAAGACTTAATGCAGACAGTCTGATGTTATGAATGGATTAAAAGAGGAATGAACTATAGAAATAAGCCCAAATTGATATTAAAATTATAAGCAGGGACTGGATAACCTACACTGAGTTGACAAAGAAAATATAATACCGCTGCAAGTACAGCAACTGAAAGCAGACTAATTTTGTGAAATTGTCGTCTATTCACCCACAAGCTCTCTGCTGATTTTCAAAGATGCAATAAAGATATGTGTACATTAGCTGATGCTAAAAATTCTGGAAGATGATTTATCATAACTCAATCCAACCCCACCAGTTCCTTTTTATATGGGGATGTAAAAATTTGGGAGTGAAACATTATATCAACCTGAAATACAAATCTTACTTAATGGTCCTAACATTAGTACAAGAATTGCTGAGTATTTTATGCTTTTTTTTCTCCTAACTATCCTTGATGATATTCTAAAAATTCTTGATATCAATTTTGTGAGTAATTTTTCACTCACTTCATGGCTTAATTTATTCAGATGTTCAAACTATTGTAATTCTTCATATTTTAGCGATTTTCCGTGCCATCTTCTCCAATAGATGACAGTTCTCACTTCTTCAACCAGGACTTTCAGTTTTCTATCTACTTTCATATATCACATTTACTGGCTGACCAGTTTTTTCTTAATGATATTTTGTCTGCTCGCCTTTGTTTTGTCGTCTATACAGATATTTTCTATTCCCAGAGGAGAATCACTGTCATTTTCCATTATAAACAATAGATTTTATTTGTATTGTTTCTTAAGCTACTTAAAGAAGAAACACTGAAGTGTTAAAAGTTCTTTGATTTAAATATTCCATTCAATTTTTATGACTTTTGGTATATCTGAGTTTCCGTTAGTTCTCTTTAAATGCCAGCCAGTGGGTATAAGACACAGCACATTTGACAAAAACTCTCTTTTGAGTCATTTCATTTGAATGACAATTATTGCAATACTAGAGTGTTGCCTGTCATATGATGGTGTTTCAATGTTGGGAATAGGTTTTGTCATTTTGGTCACCCATACTTCAGCTGTCCCATGAGGCACTTCTAAATATAAGCAGGCTTTCATTATTTATAAGTAAAGTCACTTGACCTTTGAACTGAGTTGACAGTCAGACAACACCAGTACAGATGTATTTTTCACTATATTTTAAGTAAAAAGTTAGTAATATTTTTTTCAAAATCCTGTTAAGTAATCATTGAATTAACTAATTTTTCTCACATCCTATATTTCTATAATGGCTGCTTTATTCTTGGAAGATTTTAAATTACAGTTTAATTTTTTTTCAATGGGCAGACATCAATTATGGTGTAATCTAAATTAATTTTGAATGACAAAAATTGACTTTAAAAATAGTCTAAAACCTCCTTTAAGTATGCAAAAGTAATTTTTTTAAGACCAACTTTGTTATTTTCTTGCAATTAAAACCAAAATTAAAACTTCAAAGAAGATATTTAAATTATTGCAATATGTTTTATAATTTTTATTTAAAAAGTCTGCGATTAGTTTTTTAACAATAGGAAACCTATCCCCCACTTCATGTATGGAGACTCTAAAAACAGTCTACAACCTACTTTAAGCATGCAAAAGTAATTTTTTAATACCATTTAATTTGGACATATTTTGTTGTTATGTATGCAAAATATTAAAAGTTTATCTGGTCTACACTCTTAGATATGAACAAAAACATAACATGACATTTTTTGCACATTCCCAAACAATGGACACTGTATTTTATATATTTAGATTAACTGTTATGTCACTTTGTTTTCATTATGATCATAATTAATGACTTTTTTTCTGTTTGTTAATTAAGTATAATTTAAATGAAAAAATCAAAGTATCTCATCACCTAGTAGATAGTCAAGGTACCATGCTGGCTCCTTCATAGTATTTCTCAGGGCAATGGGGGTTATTTGGCAGTGCCCATCTCTCTAAGTAACACGTGACTGGTTGTACTGAATTATATGATACCATCAGCAAGGAGTAATCTCTGACCTGACCTATTGAGATAAGTTGATTCATGCCTTTCCCAAGGAAATTAGTGTGAAGTGAACACAAACTACCGTAGCCAGAATTTGAACTGCTTCCACCGATTCCATTTTCTGTGCTGTTAACTGTTAGGCCAATTCTGCATCTCCATAATTTAAATGGGTAATATATACTTGAATACAATATACTTGAAATAGGCTGTTTTTGACAGCAGTTAATTGTGTCATTAAGCCAGCTTCAGTGTAGTTGGGGTGGGATTAAACTAATAAGAAAATTGCTAGTTAAATTTGGTATGTCCGATATCAGAATAAAGATTATTTTTTAAAATATTGATGTTCTCGGATGTGACCATCTTTTCCCTTATGCTGTTCCATGCATTTGCTACTCTTGCCAAGAATAATTTTTTTCGAACACCAGTGGAGGTCTGAATTTATGGCTGTGTCCTCTGGTTTTACTGCAAATAGATGAAGTCCACATTTTCATATCAGGGTATTTTGAGCAATGAACGTCAGTATCCACACCATGTATGTTGTCCCGGATTCTATAGACTTCTAGTAGGTCAGCACGTTTTCCTTTGTATTCAAGGGTCTCTAGATTAAGTTGTTTTAATCTTTCAGTGTAAGATATATCTCCCAGCTTCAGAATGGTCTTGGTGGCTCTCTTCTGTACTCTCTCTATGGCATCTGAGTTGTACTTCAGGTAAGGAGACCATATGCAGGAAGCAAACACCAGATGGGGACGTACCAGAGACTTGTACAATAGTAGGAAACTCTTCTCATCAATGAACTTAAATGAGTATCTTATGTAGCCATGGTTTTATTTGTTGTATTCACTTTGTTTTGTATATGCACAGTGAAGTTAAGTGAGTTGTCTACATAAACACCAAGATCTTTACCCACTGTAGTTTCCATCAGTGTGTGTTGTGTTCCATCATCTTTAATCATGGTGTAGTTTTCTTTTTTTGTTGTTTCTACCTAGGTGCATGACCTTGCATTTATCAGGATGAAATTTCATCTGCATAGATTTGGCCCATCATTGTAATGTGTTGAGGTCCTCCACAAGTAGGTCTCCAGATTCATCAGACATTAACGGGTGTATATATATATATTCTAGTTTAGATTTACTTGATAATAGAGTTTCACCAGTTTTTCATTTCAAAAACAATGTTTTGTTTGGGATTCAAATGAAACTAATGTTTCCTTTTTTTTCATAGTAAAATATTTAGAAAATATTGTTTGTTTTTCTTTTTTAAATAAGTTGAAATTTCTTGCCACACAAAGTAAGAAGGATTGAGTTTAGCTTATCCAATTTCCTTATTATCCAACAATCTAAATATCCTGTCTTCAACTTGGACAGATTGACGGATCTGCTCTGTTATACTAAGAAGAAAGATTTTATCAATATATTAATAACCACCAATGACAAACACCTCAGCAAGGAAAACTATTTGTCAACCAACCCTCTATCATATAACTAATAAAAGCATCTATTTAATATTATGGTGTTGGTTGTGTGGGCAAGTCATTTTATTTGATTATCAATATTAGGCAGTGCCTGCCCACTCAGTTGTACTGTTAAAGTTAAGACAGAACAGGAGTATTATGTACATATATATGGAATTTTATTTATATGATTTTTTCTGGTTATGTTTCAAAGTCAATACTTCATCATCTGCAGAATTAGTTTGAAGTCAATATTTCATCATCGATGGAATGGTGGTAGTGTACAGCAAAGGAAGATATTGTGCCTGGGAGCATTCACGTTTGTTATTTTTTAAATTCAGACTTGTTTTAGTGATCACCACCCAACAAAAGGCGAGAGAAGTAATTTATTCATTGATCACCCCCATTTCCAATTTTTTAATTGATCACCCCAACACAGCATGCTGCCAAAAAATGTTGGTCACGTGATGGTTTCAATTGAGTGATTAACCAGACCTGTCTTTTTTATTTCATAACAGTTGTTTGCTTGAGGAATTCTTGATTTCAAAGTTGAATCTCACATTTTATTAAGAGTTATAGTCTTCACTAGTTTTTCATGAAACAATTACAGATACTGCGAATAGGATTCATTTTTAAAAATTGTTTCCTTATCATTAATACAAATGTTTAATTTCATTTTTTTTATTTAAGTTTGTATTATTAAATCATTATTATTTAAAATTTTTATGACTACTTTTTACCTTCACCTTAATTTTATTAGAAGCTTTTTATTGGTCTGAGCAAGAAGTTGCGATAAAAAGCAACTAATAAAATTAAGATTATGGTAAAAAGAAGTCATAAAAATTTTAAATAATAATGATTTATAATACTTTATTTGTATTATTAGTAATTTTCTACTTTATTTCTTATTGCTGAAAACTCTAAGAATGTTAATAAACCTGAAAATACCTTTTGGGGTTTTTATATTGATTAGTCTTATATAAAAAACAACCTGGAAATGTTAGTATCATTGTTTAATCCCAAGTCAGACAGCTTAAAAATAAAAACAACAAATAGCTGTTTCTTCTTTTTCTTTTTTGTCTGTTTGCTTCAAAATTATCCAGTTACATTTTCTTTTATTTAAAAAAAAATGTCATGCCCATTGCAAGAGAAAGAAGATAGTGATTAAATGGTGAAAATTTACTTTTCTATCAACAAAAGCAGAATCAGGACCCAGCTTTTTGAGTCACAATAGCTCTCAACCATCTAAAATTAGCTGTTAGCACAATTTACTGCAAGGTTTTAATGGTTGTCACTTACTTACAGCTGATTCTATTTGCTGTCTGTCTATGCAGAAGCCCCTAACTCACAAGCTGAAGAATTCATCAAATGCTTTATGGTAATTTGTGCTTTGCGATTAGTCAAGCCAATGGCTTTAGTGATGGACACTGATTGTGTTCCGGTGGGTTTAATGGAAAACCAGGATGTCCAGCAGATATGTGAGTGAAAGCAAATGAAATGGAATTGCCAATGTTATGAATACATTGCAACAGAGTCCATTGTTCCTGTCAATGCACCAAATGAACTCTGGTTTAAAAGCTTGATACTTTTATTTGAACAAAGTAAGAACCAACTTAGTTCTTTTTGAAGCGACTAGTATTTATAGTCTTTGTTAAAACCTTGATTGCATTGAATGAATTCATCTAAATTAAACATACTCATGTGTTTGCATTGTATATCTATATCTATATATATAATTGAGAAGAATGCACATATACACACATGTATAGATAAATGTATATAAGTATGCATTTAAATATATATGAATGCATACGTTTGTGTATGGCCAATTTTGCCCAGGTGAAAGACATGATTTTGAATGCTGATTTTTGAAAACAAGCAGGTCCTCTCTACTTGAAAGATTCATAAATCTTCCATTCCCCTCTGTGCCAGACTAATCAGAGTAAATCTTTCAATTTCTCTATCATTATATATATATATATATACACACACACACAAGAGTGATTGAGACCTACATATCTATATAAATACTCATATGTATATATCCTTCACAAATTTGTTCTCTGCAATAAAAGAAAATAACTTTTAGATAAAGATTATAAAAGTAAATTCTTAATATATATCAGTGCTGAAATAGAGGATGGGCAACAATATATACACATATACATCTACATACACTTATAATTTTTTAATCTACTAATGTGTTTTCTAAGGAAGGTAATGGGAGTAAAAATACATAATTAAACTTCCATAACATTGGCAAGAATAGACAATGCAAACTTGTCAATAAAAAGATAGTATTCTATTAGTGGGTCATAAAATAATAAATTTCATATAATCTAAGGTGAAGAATTCACTCTTTATAACTTACAAATAGAAAAGTAAAATTATGTTATTTATAATAAAAGCCTATGAACAATAACATATATGCATTACTTTTAATGGTTTTAAAAGTTTATAGCATCTACTTTATTTATATGGCTAAATGGCTTGATCATTTGTTGATAGATTCTGGGGTCTGTTAGACTATGATTATTAATTGAAGTTCTCTTTGGAGATTGTAATTAACAATAGCAAATTGTGGCTGTTATTCATATGACAGCCAAAAGCAACAGAAAACTCAGTAATTTTCTCACATTTAAATCGTAAACACTCAGGGAAGTTAGATCTGACTAAGCTTTTAAATATAGCTCTAAAACGCCAATGTTAAATAATTAATTTCTCTTGAAGGATTTGAAAAAATGGTTGTTTTCCCATTCCTATCCACCTGTTGGTGATTGAATATCTGATCGTATTCAGGTGAGAAATTAAGATCAGTCAAACATAAGCATTATTTAAAATGACTTTAATGTTTTCAGTGACTGAATCTCTTTACATTTTGGCGGTTTAGTCTACACAAATGTTTCTTTTCATGCTCTATGCATATGAATTAATTTTCATATCTATAGAACAATTATAATTTCTAAATATATTATGAATATGGTTTCATAGTGATATCTTAAAATGTTTGTTTTTTTTCAGAACTTTATACAGTTCTAGATATGATGTTTACCTCAGATGCATCATGTAGCTGTGCAGATTGTATGGTTGTTTATTATTTTTAGATTCTAATTTTTTCCTTATTCTCTTCAACTAATTTATTGTGTTTTTTCAAAGTTAGCTTTTTTGTTTTGATAAAATAAAACAGAATATTTCTAAGAATCCAACAAGTTTCAGACTTGACTCAAAATTTGCCTTTAAAATATCAAATTTTCATAAAACTGGAATAAGATTGTAGAAAATGCTTCTTCAAACCTAATAAATAACATTCCATGGACTTTTATTTACTATTTAAAATTCAGCAGACTAGTTAAGTTTTATGACATAGGTAGGCATCCTAACTGCTAAGTTTATGTCCCATAAAGTTTATATAAAATTACTATACGTATAAATCTTTTATTCTATATGGAATATTACTTGGAAACGTAGAAAGTTTGTCAGTTTATTAATTAAAAATAAAAGGCAATTTAAAAATATTTTTAACATTAACTTTATTGAACAACTATTTAATGTTTTGTTTCACTATCTTGTGCCATCATTCAGGCAACTTCATAATTCCATCCTCCCTGAATCTTTTCTCATTCTGAGCAAAGAACTGCTCTCATATAATCTAGTTGTGAGCAGTACTTGTTTGAATCAGTTATTTACTTTTCTAGAAGGAGCTCATAGTAGAGGATTCCCTTCCAGTCCCACTATATACACAGCATTAACTTCTTTGGATAAAAACTGGCTTTTGGTACAGTTAGTGGTTGTTTATGTCACTTGATCTCTTACATTCCATATTGTTGTAAAATATCCACTTTTCATTTCCTTTTTATAATTTGTATAAAAAAGCGGAACATTTGAGTCGAGTAGGTTTCCTTTTTTACTTAAATTGAAGCCACACATCAAAGTGACTAACATAACCAAGCTTGTCCAAATGATTTTTAAAGTTTTACTTGGCTATTCTGTTGGCCATTTCATTGTATAACATTGATTATTCACAAGTAAGATGTTGATTTGATCGCTATTATCTTCAACTGGTCTACTAAATCATTCAGCTAGAAATCCCCAGCACAAAACTTTGCAAATCACTTTTGACACATTTAAATATTCACAGTACCTTCTCCATAAACTTCACCAGTCTTTTTTGTCCTTGAGTCAGCTTTTTACCTTTCTTAAAATGAAATAGCATCATATGCTGAAAATGTTAGAATCAATAAATAAAAATAGATCAATTTTGACAAATTAAAAAAAAACACGCTGATATGACAGCTGTCACAATACAATCTGATCGTTTTGAATGAATAAACACTCCTAATGCCATTTAATGACAAACCCAAACAACAATTTTGGGCAACCCAATAGATATGCAATAGATAAATAATGTTTACTATTTCAGATGATACCTACTTTGGAAAGAAAAATATCTGATTTAGATGTTTTATTAACCAATTAAAAAAAAGGAAAATGCTTGTTTATTATACATTTGATTAGCAAAAAACAAAAATAGTAAATTAAGATAGTCTTTAATTAAAATCTTTAGCTTAGTTGAAAGAAAACACGAGGAAAGTTCAGTTGGCCTCAATCGTTGGCTAAGTGTTCCTCATTGCATGGTGCCTACAGTAGAGTTTAAAAGATGATGGGAACAACATTCTTAAGTGAAAACAGAAAGGAAGAAAAAGAGTTTTGATGCAAAGTTCTCTTTTTACATCCATTTTTTTTATTCATGAAAAGCTACTGAAGAATACATAACATTATCATCTTTTTCACATGAAATACTGAGTTCCCATGCAATTCTAATAGCTGTGTCCAGCTATTAAATTGATAATAGGCCAATTCAGAGAGCTTCCACTTTCCTTTTTTATCTGCCTGTAATTGAAATCCTCATGTTTCAGAGTTAATCATCTTTAATTCCCTTGCCCTTTTGCCAATCATTTTGACTTTTTTCACAAGACATTTTTGCAGAATGGAATTCAGTTTTGCAAATTACTTTTCTAGGTAACGATAATTAGTTTAAATTCAAGTCTGAGATTTGTTCATTTTTTTAACTGACCTTTTTTTATTATTGCTACATGAAAGAAGAACTAATCTTTAAAAAAAGTAGTTTCATCTTTCATCCACAACACAACAGAGATACAGTGAGAGACTGCAAAATAGTTTGAGTATTTAACTATCTGTATACATTAATATTAATATCAACATCAGTTCCTAAGAGATGTATTTGTGAATAACATAAACACAGTATTACTTATCGCAGTTTTCTTTTACTTATTACTAATTCATATACATTTTTGTAATAATGAACAACCACAGTTTTGTATGTATATTTTCCTGGAGATATTTTATGACCGGAGATCAATTTTCCCGCGGGCATGTTTTTAAAAACTGTCTAATTATTAGCAGATTAAAAGCAGTATATTCCTTGTGATTAGTGTTAGCCAAAGCTTAATAGTTATACTTACTCAAATAAATATCATTTGCTCAATTGGTTCAATTTTAAAAAAATATTTTTCTCATAAAAGAAATTCCATGTCCAAAAATCTTTTATTGAAATGATAGTTATACTATTTACATGTTCTACAAATGATTATTTGAATATTGTATGAAGGATTCTGATATTGGTCAAAATATTTATTTGTAATTAACATATTACTTGGAAACCTAGAATATAAACATATATTAACATATTACTTGGAAACCTAGAATATAAACATATATTAACATATTACTTGGAAACCTAGAAAATAAATAGAATCTATAATAGGATTTAAATTCATCCTATTAAGTCTTAAAGTAAGTGAAAGAATGTGAACAAACCACTTGAAATCGATAATAGCATGGATAGATATTTTCACCAAATCCATTACGGACTCCAGTATAGTTTTTTTTCTTAAAAAGATTCATCTCATAGAAATTCAAATATATCTGAAAAATCTTTCATGATTAATAACTAGTGTAGCAGTTAAAATTAACTATTAATGTGATTCTTGTAAATATTTTTTCATTGTTCAATAGTCACAAACATTTATTCACAGTCAGTCTAGCAAGAATTTCAACTATGTGTTGCATAAAAATAATAAAAAAATGTCCATTGGCAGGATGGTGCCAAGAATTTTCAAATCTTTTGATGTCACTTTCTTCAGCTCCCCTTTTCCTATAAACAGAAAGATCAACAGTTGACTTTGCTCATTCTTGCCTAGCCTTCATGGCTTCAAATGATGCCCCTGTTATCAGAGGTAAAATCCCTTTTCAACTTTGCTTCAAAGTTAAAGTCCAATTGTGCACATTTTAATCTTCCTTCTACTTCCAGTATGCACTAGTTCTATCATTTTAATATTTGCAAAAACATAATTGCGGCTTTATTTTTGTTTCTGTACTTAACATGTTTGTATGAATGTTCTCTGTTGGTATATAATTAAATGCTTATATTTTTGTTGAAAACATATATATGTCTTGCTTGTATTTCTCCATACATGCATTCTACTGTTATATTTTACTAAGGCAATATCAAAACATTATAAAATACATTTCAAAGGACATGAAGAACATAACAACATCATTTCTAAAGTGACCCAAACTATTCAATTTCAGCAATAAAATTATTCTTGGATAATTTATCTTACAAGACCAAGCAAACTGTTAAGAACACACTGCACATTTATCAACACAATTAATAACAACATCAACTAGTTCTCAACCCTAGTAATATGTTCTTGATGAATAAAGTGATATATTTTCAAAAGCTCACACTGTATCTTCAGTGTGTCATTGTTCTCTGAACTACAACTGACATCCATTGTATTTTGTTGGTTGTGAACACCTTGAAAATAAGGATGCGACATAATGACAATAACACTGTAATTATCATCTACAAACCTTAAAGCATTCTTTGAAATGCATTTTCTTCTAATTCCTTATTTTAATTATGATTTCTTTTATTCATGAATATGATACAAAATCACCTTTTTCCTCAAGTATCTTGTAGTCCAACATTTTAATTTTGTTTTCAAGACTTTTCTATCAACATATGAATAGACAAAGCATTTTACATAAAGAAGAAATCTAATTAAAAGTATATTTTTGCATTACCTTTTGGAAATGGACAGATACCATTCCTTTTGTCTTGTAAAAAGCAGAAAAAGTAATTTTGTCAAATTAAAATGGTAATTTAGCTTGGCACCGTATAGATCATATTGATGAAATGAAAAACTGTATTTGAACAAATATTTATGTGTGTTTGGTAAATCAAGACAAATGATTTTTCATGTTAAATTTGATACATAAATTATCAATTTCCAATAATAACATTTATGCAAGGAATTGAGAAAGGTTCTTTGTAGAAACATATTATATATAGATATATATTTACTAAACTGAGCCTGGCACAAGGACAACTGGAAGAAGGAAAATTGTGTTGTAACAATCTTCCAAGCCAAGTGGAAAGAGCCTGCCATGTTTGAAAATCAGGATTCAAAAACCTGACTCTGTAGTTGTAGTAGTAGTAGTAGTAGTAGTGGAAGGAGAATTTTATGTTTCTAATTCAAAAGCTTTTATCAGGATATGTTTTAAAGGCTGCCTGCTTTACGATAAAAACTAGTAAAAAAAAAATATTATATTCAAGAATCTTTCCACTTGCTACAAAATGAATACTGCATGTGACTCTAAAGTTATTGGCTTACAAGAATATTGAATTTATATAGGATGTGGTATTTGATGACTATTTAGTGGATTTTAATATGGAGCAAAGGTCAAGAATAAAAGTTACTGCCTCATTGTATAGCAGTCAGCAGGTACATCATATGCAGACCAGATTCAATCACCACAAAAATAAATCATATTTCAATGAAGCAAAAATCTATTTATGGCTGGGATCTGAAATTTGAGCAGAGGACACAAAGTATTTGCCCTATCAATTCTCTTCTCTGCTCAATGAACTTTTACATTTTCATGGGACAGAGTCAAAAACATTTCAACCTAGACTAGAAGCTAAACGTAAAAAAAAAGATAACATAAAAGTCTTCCCCTTTGGGTAGATTGAGAAATTAAGCTCAAATGAATATTTATTCCTCAGCAACTACTGGTTGCTCAAAGCAAATTATTCTGACAATTCCTTTTGTAAAGGACATAATTCCTTCATGAGAAATGGCTTTTGTTCTAATTCATGCAACAGTCTGGGGATCAGTTAGAGATATGTTTACCATATATCTTCACAGTTGAATTTCTCCAATATCTGGAGATATATTTTCATCAGTAATTTGATTAATATTGGACAATGGAAGTTCATAATAAGTGAGTCTCTTTTTGTTTCAAGAGGAATAGATTTTCTTTAGAGCAAGTCTTTTTTCTAATCAAAAATAAAAACAGACAACTTTTTATTTTATACCAAAGATGAACAAATTGCTTATGAAGCAAAAAATGTTAAGACTTTTAAAGAAATGTCTAGCCTGGATTTGAATTCAAAGAAAATTGTGTTTGTCATTTTTTTAAGAATTAGAACTAGCCACATCATAGAATCAAAATAAATGATATTCAAGTAAATAAACTGCTCTATTAATGAATGCAAAGACTATGCAAAAAAATAGGTAAATGTTTAAGGGAATTCTTTTTATTGAGAAAGAAGTGTCTGATGTTTGAAAACAATTGAATATGATCACATTTAAAACAAATGAAGAATTGAGATTCCAGTGAAATGTTCTACTGCAAAGGGAGACAATTCGTGCAAACTTCATCGGACATTGTACAGATCTATTCAGAGATCTGCTCCCAAAACAGACAGCATTTACCTTCTTATTATGAAACACTTAGAAATTGCAAATTGCTAGAGTTATAGATACCATACTATAGCCATGTCAGAGATTCCATCAAAAATATAGCTAAGTATGATGGAGGGAATGTTATCATTGATAGCTGAGATTGTGTCAACATTTGAATGTACTCAATGCCATATCCAAGTGTTATATCTATAAATATCATGATCATAAAATCTTGCAGTTGACCAAGAAAATATGATTATATTATTAAAGACAAATGTCAAGAAGAACAATACTTAAATGAACCACTGCCAAATCAAGCCTATACGTGACCACCTTTCAATGTAAATTAAACCAGTAGAAGTTCAAAACATTGCATGGGATAAAAAACTATAATTACAAATTTTAGTATTAATTGAAAAAATAATCAAAGTGGTAATATATTTTAAACTTTAAATGACTTCACTGTGTTTCCCTATTCACCAAACACCCCAGATCTCAATCCGATTAAGTACTATGAGATGTGTTGGACCAACAGGTTTGCTTTGCAGAATTTCCACCACGTAACTTGCTGTTAACATCCTGGCACCAGATCCCAGAGGAATTGTAGAGCCCATGCCTGATCAGGTAAGAGCTATTTTGCAAGCACATGAGGACAAAAACCTTATTAGACACAATGTTTAGGCTCAAAATGTATAATGTTACTATGTCTATGAAATAGAAGAAAGCTTGCTTTTTAATTATGTATGTTGGCCAAATTCATTCAATTCATTGTTCTTGATAAGAATAAGATTTTTTTATCGAGGGTCAAAAGACAAAAATAAAATTAAAATTTTGAACAACAATCTTGCTGATACCTACTATAAAATATATATTTACTAGCAGGGATACTTGGCATTGCCCAGTGAAACTGAAAATATAACCAAACAGGAAAAATGTTCTTTGATATATTTCTTCTTACACAACACAACCAATGAAAAAATAAACATACAATTATTTACACCTGTAAAAGTAGCTGTAACGAGAGAAATATTCTGATGCATAAAAAAGAAGAAATGATGTTGTCCCTTAGTTTGACAGGGCATCTGGATACACTACATAAGTGCTTCTCCTCCCATTGGGTGCCAGTATGAAATGGTTGTCCGGGGATCAAACCTAGAACAACCAATATAAAGTTGTCCATGTCAGGTAAAGGCCATCAATCATGAGGGATTGTCCTTGTGCCTTCCTAAAATTTGATAATTTTAGTTTGAAAACATTTCTCAGGGTTGCCCAGCTTTTTACAAACAGAAGAAATCAATTTTTTTAGCCTCTAAAGTTATTTCATTTGGCTCCCAAAAGCTATTTTCATCCAAAATTAACCTGTGCTGGCCTCCAATGATCTTTGGGGCCAGCACCACCTATCCTATCATGCATTTTCTGCTCAGGTTAATCCCACTTACTAAATTATCTCCAAGAATGTAATTATTTGGCTGCAAAATGGAAAAAAAAGGTTAATTTCAAACAAAAGTGACCTCTGAATGGTTGAAATTTCCCACCTACCCAATTGAATTTGATCTTATATGCTCGACCATTAGTGAGGTAAAACAAACGGTTGTACTTTATAACAAACTTAATAATATTCTATAAATTGCTTTAGTTGGCTAGAAATGACCAGAAAAGACCTCAGGTGACTTTGAGTGACCTCTTGAATAAACCTCTCAGAATTGTAGCCAACAACTTGGAAAATTAGCTAGAAATGTCTACAAATGACCTCTGGTGACCTTGAATGACTACTGAGGTCAAATTCGCATTGCCTATGACCTTTGCCATGAAAAGACTTACCCCTATGCCAAATTTCAGTTCCATAGGAACCAAAATATTACCGAAATCTGGGAAAATTGACTACAAATGACCAGAACTTACCTCTATTGACCTTGAATGACCTCCAAGCCTTTGACATGAGAGGATGTACCCATATGCAAAGATTCAGCATGCTTGGTGCAAAATTGTGCCCCACAAGGTTGAAAATTGGCTAGAGATTACCTCTTGTGACCTCTGAGCTAAAAATCACAATGCATATGAGCTTCACCATGGAAAGATTTACCCCATGTCTAATTTCAGTTTCATAGGTGCAAAATTGTGGCCAAATAATAAGAAAATTGTTTTAAAATGACCAGAAATGACCTCTGGTGACCTTGAATGACCTCAGATGTGAATATCATATAGATTGAAATCTTCGCCATGTGAAGATGTACCCGCTCAAATATTAGTGTAGATTCATAAATAAAGATATGAAAATAACTCGTTAACTCTAATTAAAATTATTAAATTTGCTTTGGATGCTTGGTATATGTGCAACATTATTTGACCAGGTGCCCTATAACAAACAGAAAGTAAAACCAAATCTATTTATGATTAAACATCACAAAATATGTCTAGAAATATCTCACTGTTAAACAGAAGTGTTTACAATAATCTCTGAAATTCAATCACTATATAATCAAACTGTTTGAGATATATAGATTTTTAAAAAATATGTTACACCATTCATAGTTAACCTAAATCTGCATAATTTTTGCTAAGGTTTTATATTTGATTATTACCTCTTGATATATGGCCAAGAAAATATTATATATATATATATATAATATATGTATAAGAGAA
>VCCN01003880.1:4159511-4175340 GCA_006491835.1 Architeuthis dux
AAAACGGAGAGATAGAGTTTATTAGTCATAATAGGTGCTTATGCACTAAAAGTAATGTATTTAATCAAGCAAAAACTAAATTTTACTTGGACTGTCAAATGAATTACCCCTTGTGTATCTTAAATGACTTCTATATATAGATACTGTATGTTCATGATTTTTTAATGCGTTTAGATAATTAATATACTCAGGCATGCTTAATTAAAATTGCCCCACAACGGAGCATTTGATTAAGGAGCTGATATTATTTAAGGACAAAAAAAATAAGAGTATCAGTTTTTGCTTTGCTTTTCAACCAAACTGTATCTTATTTTGTGCATTCCCATTCAATAACTAAACTAATGGGAAACCATTATTTCTCAAGACATAGTGAAAAGAAAAAGAATAATTAAGAATTATGAAAGAAAAGCTTGTGCATCTGCCTAGTTGTTTTGAAGATATTTCTGTCTCAGCATTTTTATTATATTTGAGCTTTAATATCAGGCCAACAATAAATCTTTTTTCTCTGCTCAGTGCGAGTATTTACTTGTTTTTGAAGGGCACCAATACACAGCATTCTTTTCATAATTGTATTCGTAATATCTTCTGTGTTTTAGCTGAATTGCTTCCATTGCAACATCATTATTGGCAATGGAAACTTCAGAAATAAATAAATGCAGTCTTGACAAGAATGTGAGTAAGTACATCTCCCGATGATATATCATCTAGAATTCCTTTACAATTTTCCTTGAAAGTTCTCTAGTAATAATGGCCCAGATTCAGACCCATTTTAATAGCAATAAAAGGTGCATTATTCCAGTCCTTTTCAACAATATACTAATTCTGTAATTGCTAATCTTATAGAAAATTGCCAAAGAAACAGACACTCAATATCAGCAATGGCAAAATAATTCGTTTGGAAATTTTATAAGCGATCTAGATCAGGCGAAAACTTTCTCAATGAAATCCACAAAATTTCCCACACAGCTTTATTAGAACATCTTTTCTATTTAATTTCTATTACCTAAGTGCAATGATCATGTATTATCTGATTTGATGGTTCTGGAAAAGACTTGAATGAATCTACATTTAGGAGTGTAGCCAGATAGCACCAGTCATTGAGGCGACAGAAGGGATGATGGATATACAATGACAGTTGACAGATAGCATGAATGACCACCATCAATGTGTACATTGAAGTGAAAGTTAGCACCACATGCCAATTACATCACATACAGAGAATTACAGAGAGATGTAAGTACAATTTCATGACTAGTTGGCCAACAAGCAATTACAAATGATTTTCTCTCTTTCCTCTGTGGAGTGGAATCTAGTTACATTATGAACTTAGCTGGTGAATTTGTTGAACAATATGGATATTACTAGTTTAATTTTGCCCAGTAATGGCTGGCAGGTAATATCATGAACAAATGAATATTACAGACATTGTAATGGGTATTATTTACTGGAATCTCTGTGGCGCCCCACATGGCTATCAGTCTGAAGCATTTAGGAAGATATGTCTAATCTATGTGAATTAACTGAGAAGTATATGAAAAATAGGCTCAGCAAGATAGGCTGAATGGATCAGTCAATTGCAGCTGGGTTTTCTATTGACTGCTCACAGTTATTTTTTTTTCTTGCCAAGTTGTAAGTAATTTGAAACGGGATAAGAAGCATTGCTTTTTAGATCAAAATCTCTCATCTGATATTTAATGATGCAGGTCTTCAAAAGGCCATTCTGTCTGATCATTTCAAATTGTAAGGAAACTAAATAGCTCAACTGATAAGGAACCAGACTTGGAATCAGATGGTACTGAGTTCAAAACCTGTCAAAAAGGATTTAATATTTAATTCTTTCAATAAATACCTGATATATAGTAGGGAAATAGAAATGATACATTTCTAAGGATTCAGTTAAGTTAAAGATATATGCCTGTTTCATTAGCCATGGCTGATCATAATATACTCATAAAAGTATTGATCAACAACAGTAACAAGTTTTTTGTTATGAAGTATTTGATATTGCAGGAAGAAATATCTGATGGATATAATAAGTTTTTATCATGATTTAACTACTCTCTTTACACATGCAACGATATAGAAACTTTTTTGGTATATACTAGTTAGTAAACAAGATTATAAGTGAACCATTCTTAGAAAGGACTTGTTTAATACATTTTTAGATGAGTGCATCCTCAAGTCAATATTAAAGATCATTAATATCGCCTATCTCCTTCCTTCTCAATGCACTTAATTCAGTAGTGAATCATAATCACAAAGATCGGACCTTATATGATGAACATTTCAGATAAAAATTCAGCAAATAACTAATTGTCAAGCTGAGGACTTATTGAAGCACACTGGTATATGTGAATCATTTGATCAATAATAATGTTAATCTTTATCAAAGATAGCTGGATGGAAAATGTTGTTATATTTTACTATTTAGGGTCTGTAAGTTGAAAAATAAACAGATATTCTTTTTTGATATGCCTTCGATAAATAGGAGGACGACATGGTGATAAAAAAATGATAGCAAAACTGTAAATGTTTAATCTTGACCTGAATCTTTTAACATGTCTTAATTTAAAAGAAAAGAAAAAAGACTAAAAATATATTTTTGCGAACAACTTACTCCATAACTGAGTTCGGTATTTCTGAGATGAGGTGTTAGTATTACTGATACTATTGTTCGGACTGAGATCCTCATCTTGGTTGTCATTTCCACAACGTTTCGGCCGATGTACCCTCCGGCCTTCTTCAGGCAGGAGCACCACAACTGAAAAATAACCACAAAATAATTTCTAGGACATGGATAGTGGAATGAGGACAGTATACCCCCGTGGATCAAATAAAGGGTTCAGTTCAATAGTTCCGGTAAGTTACCGACAAAACTTGACACCTGAAGAAGGCCGGAGGGTACATCGGCCGAAACGTTGTCTCCGAACAATAGTATCAGTAACTTACTCCATATCAGATATTCTGTTTCTGACAAATGCAGCTATGAAGTTTAATAGACAAGTGTTTCTCAAAGTTTTTTAATTATTTTTTCAGCCAAGTAGACCCTGGTCAGTGCAAATCATTTTGGTAGAAAAGTATCCATATAAAGAGAGGTACAATACAGCACAGCACCACCAGTGTCTGATTTATTAAACAACCTTGTAACTGAAAAACACACTTAAATACTGCAATTCAAATATTTAGAATCCGTCACTAAATTCATGGCAAACCGATTTTTCGTCATCATGCAATAACACTATGATGACATTGTAGTTGAATTGAACTGAGTCTTTTTGATAAATTCAGAGAAAAACATGGGCTTGTGCTCATGGGCATATGGGAGCTCTTTACTTATTTACAATAAAAAAAAGTCTTTTTATCAATTGACGATATACAGTTAGTACAAATATCACACAATATGCAACTTAGAAAAAATATTGTTTTCTCCCTTTCTTGGCAGCAAAATATCAATTGCCCAAATATTCCTCACTGTTTTGCCCAAATTGTGCTTCACTAGGGATCTTTGTCATTCTGAGAGGCAACTGCAGTGATCAAATTCTATTAAACTTATTATAGTATAATTACTTTAGGAATTATGCATGACTATATCTTTTGACTGCGAAATAAAACGATGCATAACGATAGGTTGGAAAGCATTTGGTATGAATAGAGACATTCTGAAGAGCACCTTGCCAATGTGCCTAAAATGTAAAGTATACAACGGCTGCAAAGTATACTATGACTTATGGATGCGAAACCTGGAAATTAACGAGCTGAAAACCAACTCAGAATAGCACAGAGAGCCATGGAAAGAGCAATGCTAGGGATAACTCTAAGAGATAGAAAAAGATCAACATGGATCAGAGAAAGGACTAGAGTGAAAGATATTATACAACTAATTAAGCAGCAAAAGTGGAGATGGGCCAGCCACCTAGTGAGAAGAGATGACAATAGATAGGAAAAGACTGATTGGTGTCCATGGGATAGTAAAAGAAGTAGGAAAAGACCAGACACAAGATGGAGGGACGAGATAGAGAAGTTTGCCGGTAAGACTTGGCAGAGGTTAGCACAAGATAGGTTGAAATGGAAGGAGTTGGGAAAGGCCTTCATCCAGCAGTGGACTTATAACGGCTGATGATGATGATGATATCTTTTAAAATAAAATTTTTTTTAAAATCTCATGTATCCCTTGAAATACTATAAAGCACCCCTAGAGGTACTCATATCCTCATTTGAAAAATACTGTAATAGACAAACAGATCTAATTGTCTTTATTTTAATTGTGTCTTGTTTTTTAATTACAACTTTTAAAAATTCTTTTAAATTGGCAGCATTTTTAGAATATATTCTAAATGTTTTTATGCTACAAATATTGTAAATTAGACAAATTTAAATGGGCATCCAACGTATTCAAGGTATCAACCAAGGCTGGCATGCATACTAGGCAAGACTTAAAGTTTGCACCCCTGGTTATATTCTAATGACTATTTTTTTCAGTTTGGATTGCACCTCTAGGACCTTTGCATCCTAGGCCATAATGGAGAGTATCAACTAAATTGTATGCATGATGGTATTATAGAATAGTCAAGAAATTCACTGAAGACCAGTATTCTGAAAGTCAGTTTTAAGCTGTAGTTTAGCTAGGGTTTTGATCAATTTTTGTTACAAACTCAAAGCATCCAAGCACACAAGCTCTATTCTTTATGGATAAACTATACAATTCATATGATTGTTGGTACAATTGGGTTTATCTATAAGTTACAACTTTGTCCATTGGTGGCTTTACTTACAAAAAAATTCATGCATTATTTTCATAAATTATACTGAATGTTTGTTTCATCTATATAAATAAAAAATGCTTTTTTTATTTATTTAATTTTCCTTTTTTTTCTGACAATGGCTTGATAAATTTCTGATTAAATCAAGAGATGTCAGTTTTAGGAATATTGTTATTTTACAATAATATATGGACAAATGCAGAGTGAGTTCCTTTGTATTGTGATTATGTGTGAGGATAGTTTATTGGCAGTTATTTCATACCGGACAGGCCAGTGGTGACAGTGCATGTCTGCTGCACCTGTGTAGGGTCCATGCATGGATGCACCCCATCTCAGTCTTAAGGCTATATTCCCTATTTCAGAATGACAGCTTGGATAATTTTCACTGAAGTTGACTTATATTTATTTTCCTGTTCAATGAACCTCTTTATTTTGGAGTATGTAGTTTTAGTCTAAAAAGTTTGTTTGATGATAAAGGTAATCTGTTTCTGATCATGACACATCTATGAAATATGGAGAGTTTTTTGTTGTTTGTCTTTTCTTTTTTCTTTTTCTTTCTGTCAACAACTGATGCAATATTCTTTGTTCTCTTATACATATCTACATAAGTACATTGTATATTGAGTTTATGCAAATGAGATTTTCACTGGGATTATGAGCTCAACATTGTATTCATTTTTTTCCTAAATGTATTTTTTCTTCCCCTGTGCCCAAACTGTCACCAAGCACAACCAATGAAGCTTTCCAAATTACTTTTTTTTCCTAAAACTGGGACATTAAATTAATTTATTTTATGTCTTTATTTTATCATGTTTTTATATATAAAGTATAGTTATTTTGCCAGTACACTGAATCAGCTTATTTCTGTTTATACCAAAGTAACCATGTAAACAGAAAAAATGATTATCTTTTGTAACTCCTGTGATGACTGTATTTCAGATCTCACTGTGGTTATTATTTTTGTCATCAATCCTGTTTAAAATTAATAAGAAATAGAAGGTTTGTACAATATTTTTAACCATAAATGTTCTTTTAAGAAAGAAAAAAAAATGGCCATTGTTCAAAATTAAAAGTGAAGACAATATTGCTGTAAAAACCACATATGCTGCTAATTAAACAGCAAAAAAAATATAGGTGAAAGCAGTTTTTAAAAACAGTGAATGAAAAGTAAAATGAACAAGAATCACTTCTGATATCTTAAAAAAAATAGAATACATCTCATATTTCTAAAAATAAAGATCAAAGGAAGATCAAACATTACTACTTTACCTCCTAATCTGAAAATTGTTAACTTATTTAATCTATACATTATGTTACACTCTTGGTACATTGGATTAATTCTGTAAAATAATGCTGAAACAAACTAAACACAGAACAGCAGCATTTCACTTGATTTTGAATCTCTGCAATAAAAACTCATAAGTTTCTGGAATTTCTCACCTTTTTTAATAGAAAAGTTGTTTCAAGTGTAGCTTTTATGAAGTAATTTGATATGCAGCTTGCAATTGCAATGTGACTTTCTTATCATTTGTTTCCATATTTGGCAATCCATTAATTTAGCATCTACCTGCTTGCTGTCAGGTGGAGAATATTAGATTTAATTTTAATTAGGATTCTCTATAGGAAGACATTTCGTAGAATTTAGTGCAACAATAATTTAATACAGAATACTTTAAAAAGCACAACCCATTAAAAACTAAATTAACAAAAATGTGTATAGTTGACTTCAAGTTAGACTAATTCATTTGAAATGATAAAAATGACCAAAACATGTTGGATTTCAGATTACTTATCTATATTTTGGTTAATGGCATCTGAAAATGGCCATAAACATCTATTTTTTTTATCTCTGGCTGCTACCAAAAATGCAACTGACTCATAATGTTTTCATCTTCTTGAATATCTCACTGCAATAAACAAAATGAAAGAGTACCAAGCTTAATCATTCTAAAAGAAAGATAGTTAATGATATCAACATATCTGTTCATAATGAACATTAGGATAAGCCATATAAGAAATTAATTTTCTCCTCCATATTCTAGCTTCTCTTTTCAGTAAATCTTTTTAGTAATTTATAATATCAGAAGCCTTGAGTTCAGAAACAGGAAGTCCTGATGCACTTCATACCAGGGCCTCTGAGAGAAATTTGATGGTGCAAAGCTTTTCTAACCCCACACCCCCGTACTCTTCACAAACACCCTCATCCTTTACCCATCCTGTTTTCACCTGCTATAACCCCTCTAGCACACAATACTATATTCACCTGACGGTAAACGATAGTCAACCTATTTTATTAATGGACATATATCTCCTTAAAAGTTTCTATACACAGCTTTACTCGAGAAACGCTCAGGCTCCTAAACCTGGCTCTCTGGAATCCGGTGCAATGCATTGGCTGCACCCACCTCTCAGAAGCCATGCTTCATACTTCTAAAAGAATAATCAGTTAAGCTATTTCAAACAGATTTGACAAATCTTTGTAAATCAAATTTGGCCCAGTAGACACATTATCCAGAATATGTTCTTCAATCTTGGGACTAGATTTGTAAGTAGTGCAAAAAAAAAGTGTGCCTTAATCAGCGTTTACCAATATTTTTGGACAGTTTTATTAATTGTGTTGCTCATGATTGGTTCTTAGTAATGATTTAAAATCTTTGACAACTACAAAATTAGTGCTTGTCATAGAATGTCAGCAAATGGGAATACATTTTGCATCTGAAAATCAGCAGTAGCAGCCTTTACTCAAAATCAAAACATTCTTAGAATCCGATGAGAAGAAACTTTTAAAATGCTGTTTACAATACACTCATAAATGTACAAGGAAATCAGGTATTTCACAAGTTTAGCCTTATTTGAATAGCTTTCATTATTCAACGTTAACAATAGATACAGCAGCCTCTTAATTGGTAGCCTTAGAAAATAATAGAGAGTGGATTACATATGTACTCCGCTCCTTACTGTCTACCATTCTGCTATATCAGTGACAAGATCATAATCATGATGGATGTCGATGAGACAGTATAAGAACAGGATGCATGCCTTTACTAAGGGTACTTGGGAAAATGACATAAGCAGTTGCAACTGAATTTTGAATTTAGTTGACTGATTCCATTTTCCAGTTCATAGCAATTGAACCAACTGATATTTCCATGAGACCATATAGATATAGAAAAATCATCAGCTAAACTGTATTATTTAGTTTCTATAAACAAATTCTAGTTAGACCCAAGAGTTAAGAGAAGCAAAAACAATTAAATTAGAAAGACATTGTTCTGGCAAAAGAAGTAATTGGAAAACAACTTCAGTTGTTGATATCAAATGGGTTATTTCAGAAACATTTAAAATACCAAGTAATGTCTCCTCAAATAAATTTAGCCACTAATGTGGAAAATTCTGACTGGACATGTAGCAGATAGAATATATATTTCCATGGAAAGAAGAGGACTATTACCAGAAGAACAGAAAGTATACAAGAAAGGAACCAAAGGAACCTATATTGACCAGATGATTCTATAAGAAGTAAAGAAGAGATTTTGCAATAGGATGGATTGATTAGAAAAAAGCATACATGATCCCACATAGCTGGATACTTGAATGCCTCAGGTTATTCAAGATTAGTGAATCATTGGCGAGATTCATTGCTAACTCTATGAAAAACTGGAAAGTAGACTTGACAGCTGCAGGAGAAAAATTAGCAAAGGTAAGTATAAAAAGGGGGATTTTCCAGGGGCATTCTATGTCCCCACTACTATATGATCTCTGGGGATCCACATTGTGAGTTGTGATGTCCAGCAGTTGTTTAACATGGCCTGCCCATTGCCATTTGAGTTTTCTGATGGATTCTATGATATCTCTGACACCTGTTTTTTCTCTAATATACAGTGCTGTCTTGTAGTCTCATGTAACTAAGTTACATTTTTATTTCAGTGTATTCATTTTTAAAGTATAAAGTCAGTAATTCCATCCTGCTCTTGAATTTTTAACTTCTCTTTGTTATTTTCCTTTCACTTTTTCTCTCTTTCTTCAAACACACACAGAGTTTTAAAAAAGAGCATGTAAAATATCACCATCCTTTCTGTAAGCATGTAAGTTTTTAGTTTAATGATTTAGTCTGTTTTGGTCATGAACGGGTCAAAGAGAAAAAATTCAAATACTAAAAGTGAAAATCAATCTGAGAAGACTGATGATTCATTATTTGACCATTATATCTGATACTATATAAATGTAAACATTTTTCTCATAAATTGGTATTTTTAAAAAATGGAAAAGAACTAGTTCCTAATACTCACATGTTTCCAATGAAAACATTGAAAAATTGCTTGCTTTTTTAAGAAAAAGATTGCAAAGTAAATAGTACAAGACTTTTGACATTCTATGACAGAAAATCCTTGAGAAAATATGTTTTAATGAACCTCACTAGCCTTGTACGTAAGAACCCTTGGCCTCTCATGCTTTGTTAAACCAAAACTAATGGAATGTATAAGCCTAAAAACTGGAAGAATACTACTTTTTGCATCTTTTTTTTAATGTTAACACTCTTATCAAAAAAAGCTGAAGACTATTAAAGAGCTGCTTTCATACTGCAAAGATAAAAGGTTTTTTTCAATATGTCTGATTAACTCTGAGTATATAGCAAGATAAAAAGAGTCATTTTCTGAACAGCGTTGGGTGCATCAGAATTTCATTTACCTATTGAGGATGTGTTTGATATAATAGCTCATCCAATAATATTTGCCTCCATTAGTGATTAGAGTTTTTCTAATATGGGTTCCTGGGACACCAGCAATGACTCCTCTATATGTTTTCTGCCGTTATAAATGTTATTGTGTAGCTGTTCAGTTATTCATGACAATAATAGTTTTTAAAAGCAGAAATTAGTTGATAGCAAATTAATATAAGTGTGAATATTTTGGAACTGCAAAAATCTAAAAATTGTGTCTTATGAAGTAAGGCTTCTAGCTCATCTGAATAGTTTCAATAATTCACCAAGTATAGAACAGTTGATTTTTTATTTATTTTATTTATCAGCCTTTAAAGTTCATGTTAGATATAAGTCTTTCCCAAGTAAGTGTAAGACATGAGGGTGATAGGCCTTACCCTGCCATGCTGGCCCATGATGCTGGCAGGAGCGAAATTTGGATTCATGTCTTTCCCAAGGGCATTAGTGAGAAGTGAATGCAAAGTGTCTCAGCTGGAGTTTGACTCAGCCATTCACACCTCCTTACATTTGATTTAATGGTACCAAAAAGTTAAGATAAAGCATACTGAGTGTAAAATCACATCAGTTACATGTAGTTAGTAGCCAGACCAGAGCTCTATACTGTATCCCTCATTTTTTTGTTTTTTTCTCATATAAATTAATGTTAATTGCTTCTTCACTTCATGCCATGGCTAATGAAAGGTTTCATGGGAACACTCTACTCTCGGATAGTGGAGGGAAACCTGTATTTATATATGAGATTTTTATCCTAATAAATGTGCATCTTGGATGTTTGTTTATATATATATATCATCATCATCATCATCATCAGCCGTTATAAGTCCCCTGCTGGACGAAGGCCTTTCCCATCTCCTTCCATGACAACCTATCTTGTGCTAATCTCTGCCAAGTCTTACCGGCAAACCTTTCTATCTCGTCCCGCCATCTTGTGTCTGGCCGTTTCCTACTTCTTTTACTATCCCATGGGCACCAATCTGTTAGCCTTTTCCCCCATCTATTGTCATCTCTTCTCGCTAGGTGGCCGGCCCATCTCCACTTTTGTTGCTTAATTAGTTGTATAATATCCTTTACTCTAGTCTTTTCTCTGATCCATGTTGATCTTTTTCTATCTCTCAGCGTTACCCCTAGCATTGCTCTTTCCATGGCTCTCTGTGCTATTCTAAGTTTGTTTTCTGCTCGTTTGGTTAATTTCCAGGTTTATATATATATATATATAGAGAGAGAGAGAGAGAGACTGTGTCTGTAGAAAGAGAGAAACTGTATATGTGTCGATTTGTATACATATATTCACTAGTATATGGATATGTTGGACAAATCCCATTTGCAGAGATTAAGGAGTTCTGTATCAGAAATGATTATAATTGTTATACATTTGATTTTTCTACTTAAGACTACAGTACAATATTGGCTTTGTCTGAGATAATACTTGGTCTATATGTACATTTCCCTACTTATATTCAATTAAAAGTAAAATGAAACATTATCATCATAATTAAACAAAAAGAACATATTTAAATCTCAATTTCAAAGCCTTAAAATATGCCATGCTAGAATTTGGTCAACTTCAGAAGAGAAAATGTCCAATTTAAAGAAAATTCAGTATTTTAATGAAATTCCATCTATGTACTTTTAGTTTCATTTTTCAGTGTCACAGATCAACACATACATTCACATACATTCAAATACATTTATAGAAAATGATATTTATATATAGATTTAGATGAAGTATTGAAGATCTGTAGTTGAAATGTTGATAATGTATGTCCTCCCAACCTTGAGTTGAATGGCTCCCATAGATATAAAGAATTTCTTTTGAATATTCTTTTTAACAGCTTTTATCTCTGATACTTATTGGTTGGTAGACTTTTTCCTCTCTTCTCATTCAAACATGCATTGATGTGAGTAAATAAATGTTAGAATGTGTAATATACGAATGGCAATATCATCTCAATATGAGCTGGGGTTTCAGTTGATAAGTCAGAAAAAATAAGATGAAAGAATTATGCCCATCTCTTGATTGGGTTTTATGAAAAAAAGAAAAAGAGTGTTTGCATTTGCAGAAACAGATGGTTTGAGGCAAACATGTTTATTTAACAGCATTTCACTGGCATTAGCAAAAAAAGAAAAATACTGAAGGAAAAAAAAACAAGTGTTAAAAAAAACTGCTTTTCTCTATGAATTTAAGACTCAGAGATAACTACAAATGCATATAACCAGTATTTGCACAACTCTGTTGAGGACCCAAACAATTATGAATCACCCACCATGTTGGTTTTCTTATAAAACTATCTAGATGATTGATAACAAAATATATATATTAAAAAATGACACTTTTGTTTAATTTGGTGTTTTTAGAGGTGTCATTATAGAATAAGCTCATGATATTGTGTTTACAAGAATTGATTGAATATAAGCTATAAGCAAGTCAATTAATTTTTGTATAGAAAGCATCATTCACATTGTGCCTAAGAACTCATTAATGCTAGGTTGATGCAAAAGTTTCCAACGTTTTTGACAAAATCTCTAATTTATATGAACTGATAGCATCATTATTCAATCATCAAAGTATTTTCCCTGGATTTCATTGAACTTACAATGACTCGCAGGTAAGTTGTGTATTGCATCATAAGAGAGAATATATGGTTTTGATTCAATGTATTCTTCAAGATTTTGAAACATTGAAACCACTAACCAATCAAGTGATAGTTTGAAGATGTCAGGTCTGGAGAATATGCTTCACGTGGAAGAACTTCCTCTTCCAGCTCCAAGGTCATTTGCAACAGGAGACCTGGCATTGTCATGCAGCAAAATCACTGGCTGACTTTTTGGCCCAGGAACTTCTTTTTCTGTTCCAATGCAGCATTCGAACAGAGATAATAGTAAAGCTATTTTTTGAGAAAATTGTTTCATTTGAATTAAATGAAACTTCCTGATAAATTTCCAGTGAGTTATCAACTGTATACTTTGATTAACCCCAGATACTTCCTTGGATATTTTACAGCCTGTTAGTAAGTCTCTTTGAAACTTGTTTATTAACATCTAATACAAAAGTTGTTTCCCATGGCCTATTATCAGATCATTGAATATATATCTAAATAAAAAATTATAGATTTCTCTCTTCATACTATAGTTAATGTCTCTCCCAGCAGAACTGAATAAATAGTTAACTCTAGTTTAATGCTCTGACACTCCAATAATTCTCATCTACATTAGTAAAGAAGACTTTGTTTTTCATGCCGGTGTGTTCGCTCTCTTAGAGAATATTTAAACATCAAGGGTTACAGCTTAGAGACCTATAACAGAATCTAGATTTTAGTCTTTTTTCTTTTTAAGGAGAAAATTCTCAAAGGGTTGTGATTTTTTTTGCTGCAAATTTGATTATGTTAACATCCAATTTAATTTTGAGCCTCAGATCTTGCAGATATCTTGAGTCAGAAAAATAAATTCTTCTAAGTAAAAAAGAACAGTTATTACATTTCCATCATGATTATAAAAAATGAGAGGGGTAACTACAGCCATGGGCTGGATACTATTTGTGCTTGGCCACCTCCCCAATCCCCGGGACAAACACATGACCTACTTTTTAAAACACTGACTGACTGCTCTATACAGGCTGGCTGGATAAATCTCAGATGCAAAATAATGCAAAAAAAGTGACAAATCTTTACAAAAATTAATTTTATTTCTAAAATCAACCTAAAAATGTATGCTGAATGTAGATGTGCCGAATTTGATTATAGTTTTATTTTTATCTCGGATGCATAGTTCCCGAGTTATAAGAGTACAGACATGCATACATTACAACTTAATATATATAGAAGATATAAGTAGTTCACCGATAGTAAGTTTTTACTAGAATCCCTATTTAGACTTAACATTTCAAATGATGAGCGCAAATGAAAAAAATAGGATAATTGTATTCTGATGTTCAAAGTTAAACCTTGCACAAAATGGATAATTATTTTTTATTCTTTGAGATTGTCACAATTTGGAGAGCAAACTTTTTGAGATCTTTACACATATCTGATTTGTTTTGTTTATTCTTTTAGACTGCTTGTGGAACATAGAGCTGTAACCATACCACTCCAGCAGACAATTGCTGGGATGATGATGCTGCAGTTTCTGTAGCAAGTAGGTTTTTACAAGGAGTTGCTAGCACCATGTCTAACCCTCCACCTTCACCCAGACTTGAGTTGTACAGCCTTACATGGCTAAAGAGCTCTAACTATCCTGCTATTTACCCATAACTGGGGGGAGAGGTGGATCCATGCTTTTCCCAAGAGCATTAGTGTGAATTGAACGCAAACAGCCTCAGTCAGAACTCAAACTCTGTTCACCAATTCTGTTTTCTATACTGGTAACCGTTATGCCACTCCACACCTCCAAATCTGATTTACTTTCAAATTAATTATACAATCATGTAAAAATATGAACATTTTTTTTTCTTATCTCTGCAGAGATTACTAAAATTCAATTTAAAAGATGGCAAATTGTAATGTATTGATGAGTGTTTGTGCAAGTAGATACTTAGCTGTGCTCAACTGTACTTATCTCTTTGTACTCTCAAGCCATCAGTCTGCAAACTTTTCTTTTCTTCATTTTTTATCAGTCCATCTATTTAAATCTATTTCTGATTGTCCCTGATTTTGTAGAGACTTACAAAAGCTTCACAAGTAGGAATTGAATTAGACATGAAATTTTCAGCAGTGTCCTGAGTAATGTTAATATGAGAAAAATACAAAAAAGAAAAATACTTCTCAAGTCTAATAACAAAAAAGCACCCAAAATAGATACAATATTTGGAAGTGTAATCTACCTAAAAATGTCTGATGTCAGTCTTTGAGGTTCCTTTTCTACCTCAAAGCAAAGTGTGAAGTCACCCAGAGACATCTCTCCAGATCTGACGCCTAATGTGAAGGCTGGATTACCAATAACCATTATGACATAGAAATATCCAGGAAAAATTCTTCTAATTTTTCTTGTGTTCTTTTTTTAGTTCCCTGCCTCTCTTCAATCTGAGTTCTGCTCCCTCATTTTTTTCCCCTTCTTTTATCCCTCTTTTCTTTTCCTCCTTTTTATGACTAATTTGCCCCCTTCTACCACAGGAGGTCAAGAAAACATAAATTTCTCTTAATGAGGATCTCTGAATCATGGCTGCTCCAAGATGTCTCTGGATGACCAACTTATCTTGTTTAATAGTTTTGCTCGGCTAGATATCAGATCTATTTTGCAGAGCCTTTGCGGTCACTGTCATGATAACTGGGCAAGAGATAATGATAGCCAAGCAGCTGATCTGCTGATGAATACATTAGCAGACTGGCCTTTTATATTGTCCATGCTACAGACCATCAGAATGAGAGCCTGCAGATTTTGTGGTGTGTGACTCACTTCCGATATTGGCCAACGCTCTCCCTACAGAATGAATAGGCCAGCACCATCATTGGGAGGCCATGTCAATTAGATGAGATTCGGCTAATATCACACCACCTCCACTTCTTTGTTTTCCTAGTGCATAGCCATTGCCACTTTCACCTCCACCACCAACAAGTGCCCTTGTCCTGATTGGATGCTGCTTCTGCTAACAATCTTTACTACAGAAATTGTTCGCCTGCTTTAATTTCCTCTTAATTAAGCACAATACTCGGCTTTTCAGTGTGGACAGTAATTAGTACAGCTTCAATTTTCCAGCACTGATACCAACTAGTCATCGATTTCTTTTTTTTTTTTTTTTTTTTTTTTTTCTTCAGATATTGAAAACCATTTCCTAATTAGCTCTGGTAAAATCGCATTCCAACATACTGCCGTCATTCTGTTGATGATGGCTGGGCTATTCGGTTCACAAAACACAGCAATATTAGGCTTCGGGTGATGGGCTGGAGCAACACTGCCTTGTGGTATGTCAGACCTTAAAGCCCAGTCGGGCGTAGATGGTCACCACCATTGCCATTGTTGGCACAGTTCTTCCAGTACTCAGGGAAGCTGGGTAAAAATGCATATGAAAAGATCAATTCCACCTGGTTAACGAGGGTAAAATGATATCTCCCCATGAGTGCCCAGGTGTCCAGTGACTAATCATTGATATCTCTGAGCCATCATTATGGAATAAAGTTATTGGCTTGGCAAAAACAAATAGTTATACGTGCACAGGGATAAAAGAAATAATTGAAAAAGGAGAGAAATTAAAAGAAATTAGAATATGAATAAAAAAAATGAGGAAAATCTTTTAAATATGTTGAATCAGTTGAAAGTAAAAGATAATTAATCTTTTTTATTGTAATGGTTTGAGCAGTGAATTTTGAAATGACCTTCTCTCTATTAGAAACCGTCAACCAAAACTGTCAAAATAGGT
>VCCN01003880.1:4181893-4196063 GCA_006491835.1 Architeuthis dux
ACTGTGCATATGTGAACAGATACTCACCAGTGCAGTTACTCAGTCACAGCAGTGAGACACCAGTGAGTTTGTGTACTGTGTGACTGATGCATCCACAATTACTGAGCCTATATATTCTTGTCTCATACAGGGTTTTTTGGCATAACATTGCATCACTCAGGTCTGTCACCACACCTACAGTCCAGATTTTGCTCCCTGCGACTTCAGGCTTTTCCCAAAGAGATTTCAGACTGTCAATAGGATTAAGGCGAACTAAAAATATGTTTTTGTATGAATATCAAACTGAAGTAACATCTCATTAACTCAATTTTGGAAAATGTTGGAGGTTATTGCTTTGAGAAAATGTTAGAAAATGTTATATGTTGTGCCTTTTATAAATACATGACACTTTATAGCAGTACATTACAAAAAACTACCCCCCCAAAAGGATTATCTGAGAAGGACAAAATAAAAGTGGAATTTGATACAGCTGGTCTATTTGACTTGATGCCAATGAAGAACATTGCCCATTCAAAATAAATTAATGAAATTTATTTGTCTTCAAAATTCACTATAGATAAGTTCTTGTCTGATAAAAGACAAAATAAGTTATTTCTTGTTCGGCCTTATCTTACTATAATTCACCAAATGTCTGTATGTCCATCTGCCTGTCATTGTATAACTCAAGGATGACTTGAGCTATGGCCACCAAATTTTCTGTGGTTATAAACTGGACCTCAGAATATGTTTTTAGAATGAGAATTCCCAAACTCTTCAAGTTTTCAGTGAAGGGTTCGATTTATTATGTGAGTATAATGCTAAACTTGACCATTACTTTGTTTCTGTCAGGTTAGCTAAACTGAATCTTTATCTTTAACCATATAAACTAGACATCTAGGTGAAAATCTCATCTGTAAGATGACTTTTCAGCTAGTTTAGTAAAAATGCTCAATATTCAGCCAACTGACATTGAAAAATTGGTTTCTTTAGTAGACATAATATTACCTTTTAAATTACATGTAAAACCATAGGTTTTTTAAAAAGTTTTATCAAGTAAAATTTTATTTTAATGCTAAACAAAACACTTGATCTTGCAAGTTGAATAAACTAAATTTATATTTTGGCAGATTTTCCAATATTGCAGTTTGCAGACAACATTTCAAAATGCCACATCAATAATTTGTTTGCAGTTTTGAATGAAAAAGGGAAGATGCACAACAAAATTTAGTACTTATGCAATTGTTTTTACCTGCACATTTTTGTTAACCATTTTCTATTGAATGAGAACTTTTATATGAATGTGATAAAAAATAAACTCACATGATAGAAGATTAAAACATGCAATTCAGGGAACACATACAAGAAAAGTCAGCCCAGTGATCAATCGGGAAGCAGACTTCCATTTCACTACAGAGACACGCTGAACACATTGACGATAATGAAGTTAATGTAACATTCCGGTAATGATTCAGAGATGGAGGCTGTGATATCACAAACCTTAATTAAATGAGTTGTTTCTTTAATTCACTTTAATGTTTTGATGAAGAAAAAGCAAATAGATATAAATGCTGGCAGCAATCTTTAAACAGCTGACAAAAACAAAACAAAATAAATTTTCAGAACAACAATAGATAGAGATCTGCTAACCCTTCCATTTTTCTTTAGGATAAAAACAGAATATTAAAAAAAAATGTTTTTCTCTCTTCTTAATTACAACATACAAGCAAGTCATACAAGCAGAAATATTGACAGAATAAACAACTGCTTCGCAAAGAAAAGCATCTCTTACTAAAAACAAATCTATGTGGATTTTCAGTGCTCGATGAAAAATCTGTATTTTTGCATAGCAGTCCAAAAAGAATGAGAATTATCAACACATTGACCTAAGTTGGTAATTATTTAATTAGAATAATAATCTTTTTTAAAACATGACAGCTGTCCCAAAGGCTTATTTATTATAGGTTAGTTTCTTTCCATCCCTTTCTTTCTGTTGAAATACAATGTTTGTATTTTCTCCCAACCAATAATTTGAATTCATAATGATTGTTTAGCATACACATCATTAGTGGCTGGCGATTTCCTCTGGCTAAATACAAGAGTGAAAATAGTTGTCAGAGGGGAATAGTAAAAAAGAAACTGACTTTGATCCCCTTTTTTCCCCCCTGTTTTTTTGTTTTCTTTCATCAAAATGAAGGTTTGATCCAATCAGAATGAATTTGTTTCAATTTTATTATTTATTTTTATTATTAGATTGTGTATTCTAACTGAATATTGTATCAACTTTTGACTGCTTTTTACCTTCATCTTAATTTTTAGTTGTTTTTATCACAATTCAAAAACTTCTGTGGCTGGGTGGTTAAAGCAGCTGGGCGTAATCCAGACTTCCCTCTGGCAAGAAGGATGTAAGTTTGAATCTCACAGGAAGCTTACTGTTCTTTCCCATCTGCGCTGTTTACTCACTGCCGTAGAGTGACAGTCCGAGTTGAGTTGTGATAAAAATAACTAAAAATTAAGGTGGAGATAAAAAGTAGTCAAAATTAATACAATTTCAGTTGAAAAATTGTTTGTTTTATCTTTTTTCCCACTAGCTTCCATTAATTGTCTGCTGAATTAGTTGATAATTTTTGCTTTGGAATATGTCACAGGCTTTCCAGAATGATATTTTCTGATTTTTTAAAAACTTTTTTCAATGATAATTGCAGTTGTTATCAAATAATCTCTGATAAACAATCCATTTGTTTTCATTTTTTATATCTTCGTCATTATTATCACCTTTATTAATATAATCATGTTCACCGTAAGAACAAAAGTAATTAAGATTGTTGTACTCATTAATAACAGTATTGTTATTTGTACTGATATTATTGTTACAGTAGCATATGGTCGTCTATTAATGGGAAACAATTATTTGGTGTTAGAAGTCTTGTATAGCTTGAATAACTAAGCAACTTCATTGACTTGAAACATTAGTGTCAGATTTGCTTCCCTCCACTAATTAAGTCCCCAAAATATTCATTACCGTCCTTTAATTGTTCTGACTTAGACGATATGATAATTAGAGTAATCAAGAACTGACTTCATTAAATGTTTGGCTCATTCATCATAGCATCGAAGGCACTTTAACAAATCATTCTCAACTCACTGCTGTCATTTGTTCATTAACGGAATTTCTTGAGTTAAAAACCACGGGAATACTGCTACAAATTAATTGAGACGTTTTTCATTAGGGAGTTTATTTCTTTTTTTTAAAGAATCATTAAACTGCATATTTGTTTCATTTTCTTTTTAGTTTTACATTTGTAAAATGCATTCACTAAATTAAGATGTTGTTTTTATGAGAAAAGAATTCCTAAAGCAACTCAGCAGTTTATTATGGCTCTAGTTCCAATCATTGTTTTTACCCTCCATTCTAATAGATGCATAGAAATAGTTTCCAAAACTGTATGTGGATGTAGAGAATATATATATACACACACATATAATCATTAATAACAAGTGAGAGCTCTAAATTTAATCCTACTTATTTATTTAAAGATCTGTTTCTGTGAAGATTTTCTTTACTGATGACCAAAGTGTAATATCTGTTCATTTTTCCGTTGACAGAATTCACCTATAGTATTTGTTTTGTTTTAATGAAACTTTACACGTGTATACCAATTCATCATGTGATTAGAATCTAAATTGTATAGCAAGTGAAGTGGAAGAAACATATTTTGTTAATACAGATATTGACTAAGCTTAACTTAGTCCAGCACAAGGTCATGGAGGGAAAGTGGAATAGGAAGATTGTGTTGCATCAGTTGTTCAAATAAGATGAGCTTGCCTACTTTTTCCTGAGCTTGAACACCAACCGCAGGAGCCACCAGAGTTGGCACATCTTTTTATTTATTATTTATATGTAGATTGTTAGTTTTGTGTTCTAAATCACAACAGTATAGAAAATATGCTTTTCTTTAGATTAAAACTATTATATCTACATAATACAGAAATAATAATATTAAGCTGTGATATGACAAACATAATACTCCAACTCAATATTAATGTTGTCCCTTTTTTTTTCAATTCACTTCCATCCAGGAGGCGTCCGTGGAATATATTTTTCTTTTTTTAAAATATGGTGAGTATTGTTCTTGTCGGTTTGTTGTTTTTATTATGGTACCAAAACAAAGTCAACTCCAGGTTTGGACTGGAGTTTGACAATTATTTATTTTCTCAACATTTTAATTAACTATAGATGATAATAACAAAGTAAAGAAACAATATTTTGATTTTGGGACCATTTACATTTCCTTCGGGATGGTTAAAATTGTTTTTCGGGATGGTTCCGGGATGGTAATGAAAAAAATTAGTCATGAGTTTAGATTTCTGATATTTACCAACTGGTAACAGTATTAAACAAACAGATGATATGCATTGCTTTCCCTAAGGTAGATAACAAAAACTAAATCTCTACTATTTAGACAGTGAGAAGGGTCAATTCTTGTGATTTTAACAGTGTAATGCAAACGTTTGAAAAGAAATAAATGATGATTCAGTTGCAATCAGTCTAAATTAAAAGTTGAAAATTTATAACATTCACAGACTTTAGAGAACTGATATTTATACACCGGAGGACAGCGACACCATTTATCGACATAGATTATTGCTTTTCTGAATCGTATGTAAAGTCATGTTTCTGTCTTTTTACACAGAAATGAACAAATTCTTGCATAATGACCATGTTTCCTACTTTTTTATTATTCAAAGATTCCTAGCTAAAAATCTATTTTTATCCAGACTTTGGAGCTCTTCAGGATAAAGAGGGGAAATTGTTTTCAGAATTTATTTCGGGCAAAGATTGTCTTTACATAAAACGTAGTTCCTTTGTATGACACTTGGTTGTTACAGAAGTAATTTGGATTTCACAATATCTTATAATTGAGGTTAAAAATAAGAATTCTTACAATGTTAGAGGTTTCATTATTATTAACTTTTTAACTATTTTGAAAAGAATTTCTTTGAAAAAATAAAACATGAAAATTAGATATTAGACAACCTAATACAATCCATATTTCTTTACTTACCTTCAATTAAAATGACAACAGGTTTAGGCAAATATTTTCTGCATCGAGATTTGAAAAGAGCAGTAGTTTTTCAATTTTAATGTTAATACTTGAGCAAAATCTTTTTCCAGCTTTACTTGACTATTAATTAACAATAGATTTTTGTATAAGCACTTGACTGGAAATCAAATTCTCTCTGATAAAATAACAACAATGCATTTGAAACCTGATTTAATTTGTCATTTGCCCAATGTGTTCAAAGCACCATAAATATCAAATCTATGCCTAGAGTGGCTTAGAACTTAGAAATATAATTTCAGCAATGACATTTGATGTCAGTTCTTCACTGTCTTATACCAGATTAACTGTAATAAGAGAAAAAGATCAAGAAATTCAGAACCAAAACAAATGGTTTTGTTCATATACTGAAAGCATGCACTTGATGATGGTAGGTATATAATTATGCCTATTCTCATTTTTATAGTAGGTCTGTCCAGAATGTACCCAGCCATTTAATATTAACAAAGAAAAAAGCCTACCTAGGGCAATAGTACTTTAGTCCCCTTCAAAGTACTCCCTTGGGACCTTGTACACTTATCCTGGTATCCCTTTCACTTTTCAAAACAGTTTGCAAAGTCCTCATTCAGTATCACCATCAGCTGCCTCATTGTGTTCTCCTTAATCTCATCCATGATCTGAAATCTTTTTGAGAAAATCCAGAAGTCACAGGGAGCCAAATCTGGACTATAGGATTACTGACAGACCTTGATGATGCAATGTTTTGCCAAAACACCCTGTACGAGATGTGAAGAATAGGCAAGCTCAGTCATTGTGAATGTGACAGTCACACAGTACACAACCTCCCTCAATAACATCTCACTGCCAAGATAACCCTGCAGGATATTGTCTGTTCATGTATGCACAGTAAGGTCCTCTCTGATGGTTGCTGAATTACATCAATGCTGTAAAACCAGTTATTCAAAATAGCCAGATACTTTCTGGATAGACCTTATATATATATGTGTGTGTCAGACTTGCAGAATGAGACCTCACCCAATAAAGACCAAACTTATTGGCAATGGCTTGCAATAATACCTATAACACTCACTCTGCAGCAGCTGCTTTCTCTCCCCATATAATGAAATGTTCTAAGCACAATTGGTGCAGCAAAATGGTTTTAATCTTGGTATGAATCCCCAAACTCTGATCAACATAAATTTACCCAGTAACATAATCAACTCCGTTATAATAAATATCTGTAAAGGAGATCGGCCCTACTCTTTTATGGAGAGAAACTCAGAGGAAAACCAAAGATTAGCTTTTAATGTACTATCGGTTTACAGTACATTTCTTAGAATTTTCTTTCTAGATCATTTTCATTTCATATGCTGCTTGATTTTAAAACATTACTCAGGGAATGATGCATTGACTATGACCACCTGTAGTTTGGTAACATGTAAGCTAGTAGGATTAACGATTTGTTTCTGATTCTTAATGTTTTTCTTTCATAAAATCGAGATGTCATTTGTTTGGTTCCCAAAGATAAGTAATGTAAGCTGGTTAAATATAATGAAGAAAAAGTTGACTTCAAAAAAACACAACCTAAGGATAATTAGCATTCTATGTTTGGAATAACAAGTTCAAGATCTCCAAGCATCTGTGTCTTTTAGTGAAAGAGCTTGGTGCTAATAATTTTATCATTTAACAACAGATAATCATGAATAAGAATCAGTAATTGCATTTGGCTCTCTTGAATAATTTACAATGCTATATCATTAATATGAAATGGTTAAATCAAAACTACTATAACATAAAGATGAAATGGTTGAATCTACTATAAGTCTATCTCTATTCTTGTACTTGAAGTAGCCCACTTTTATGACAATATGTGTTTACAATTCTTTATTCTGTGAATTATTGTTTTTCAACAGTATTCTTGGTAGTAAAAATAACAGGTCTGCTTATTCACTCAATAGAAACCGTCACAATACCAATGTCTTTTGGCAACATGCCGTATTGGAGTGATCGATTAAAAAATTGGAAAAAAAGGTGATCAATGAATAAGTTACTTCTCTCACATTTTTGGGGGACGTGATCACTAAATCAGTGAATTCTCAAAAAACAGGCGGACACAAACTAATGATCAATCTAGCATAAACTTACATTGCAAACTGACCCCCACTTCCACCATTAAAAACCTGTTATGGAGAGGAATTTTCAAAAAACAAAAAGTCTATTAGCTCCATTGGTATGGCCTGTACACTGATACATACATAGGCAGGCAAACTTGAAAACTGAAAGAAACCTATGTTGATAGTTTTGGTGACAGTTCTGGTTGATGGTTTCTAATAAGCCTGACATGGAACATGTTTATAAAACATGTTTGTACTCTTAGTTTTCAAACTTGTTTCTGTTCCCTTTGGAAATGCTACTTATTATACAGTAATATTGAGAAGTAACAATTGCATACAGAAACTTTAACCTCCTAAGCAAACAGTATATCCCCCAAGCTGATTTCACAAAGGTTAAAATTTATTTTCTGTTCTAAATAAGAAAAAAGAAAACAACCAGAAACCTGTGTGTATATGATTTTGGTTGTGATGAAACTACTGTCAGTTTTCAATCAGCTTTTTCTTTTCCTCTCTAAAAACAAAGAATTCAAATCAAAAAGTGAAACATTCATCAACTTTGTTCCTGTTAAATTCTTTAGAGACCATTGTCTAAACAGTCTTTCATTTTCAAATCAGAAACGTTTCTCGGTTTTTAAGGAATCTTCCCGACTTTTAATCATTTTTGTAACTGAAGGTCATCCTTCCTGTCTGTACTTCATTTTCAGCTCTAATTATAAAACATAGGCTTTATTCAAAGGGAATTCATAAGTTCAAAACATGTCATTTGTTATTTTGTCTATTATTGAATTCCATGACCTCTCCTGTTGTTTTCTAGCCATTAAGTGCTACCCCGCCTCCATCCCCATCCCCAAGCAGTGTTGCTTGTTAAGCCCAAGTGCCCAGCCAGCCACATGGTAGAACTGCAAATGATGAGTTGAAGGCCACAATGTCTCCTCCTCAAGACCATTAAAAATTACCAAATCTTCTTAGAATTCCTCTTAGGCAAATTTAGATAATGTTTTTCCTCATTGCTCCATCTTGAGGGACTGGTATTCCAATGTTGAACACTGAAGGAGTATCTTTGCTTAAGGCAATAAAACTAATGTTTTAACCTCTTCTCACATTCAAGCTTTTCCTATTTACTTCCCTTAATCTTCTTTGTTTATCGTTTGCAGCTTTGTAATTCTTTGATAAAAGAATTATTAATAAAATACAGGAAAGTTACTTCAGTAACTCTACCTCACGTACATATGCTTTTAGAATGATTTTTTAAAACATTTTATTAGTTTTTCCAAAGCAAATAATTGTTATTTTATGCTATATAAATCAAGTTTCACAATAATGCATTTTTTATCTATACTTCAAATATAACAATACAGGAAAGCAAATGATAAAATGGCCTGTGTATGGGGGGTGTACCTCCCTCCATTGGGACCCACACACACTCCCGAGCAGACTTGTGCAGGCCTGAGCCAACACTCGGGTAGGCCCACGTAGCCCCTGCAAAACCCTATTTATTGTCATCTCTTCTTGCTAGGTGACCAGCCCATCTAACAGCTGATAAATCAAATAGTTTGGTAGTTTGTTTGACAAAAAATAAGTCAGTTGACTAACAATAAATTGGAGAAAATGTTTATTTAACTATACTTGTTGTTTCTACCAGCTGATGTGGCAACATGGCAACACTCAACTTCTTATTTTATTATTCTAACTAAATTATCTACTGGATGCTAGAATTGGTATACATTTGTAATCCTGTAAATATTCTGGATTTTGTTTTTTGGAGAGCAATGGTACAAAAGAACACTTCACTTCAGCAAACAAGACTGAAATCATTTTTATTATTTATTTTTATCAGATGAAGTATTGGAAACCATTCTTATTAATATTTGACTAGTATTTTCTTTCATTGGGAGCTTATTCTTCATTTCCGATCTATGCTATTTACTCACTGTCGTAGATTGATGGCCTGAGTTAAGTTGTGATAAAAACAACTAAAAAATTAAGATTAAGGAAAATACTAATCGAGAAATATGTAATAACGCCATTATACTAACTAGTATAAGAGTTATCTTTCCTGATTGTGTATACCATTACATAGTTTGGTTAGTTACCCCCCATTATGAGGGTAACTCTCCTGTGGGTAACATAAATAACCTTGTGCTGTATTTTCACTGATTAAATGTTGTAACTTTGTTTATTCGGTTATTCTGCGTTATTCAATATTGGCGTGGTGGCAGCAGAATCACGTCAACCCATATTTCCGAATTTTGTGGAATTTGACCTCTGAGACGAGGTTGCTTTACTGATATTACCAGTAGAGAAACCAAAACAAACATGGCGCCAGAGAGGTAAGGATAGAGAGTAGGTTTAAAGGTTAGATAGTTAGATTTACCTCCCGTAGCACAGTCAGTAAAAGCAGCTGGTACGTTTAATCAGGCTTCCCTGTGGCAAAAGGGACACGAATTTGTGTCTCATGGGTGCTTATTCTTTATTTCCGATCCGCACTATTTACTCACTGCTGTAGAAGAACAACTAAAAAATTAAACTGAAGAAAAATAGTATTAATAATAAAGGCTGAAATTACTTTACTATTTATGCCTTCTGATATGCAGCTTTTCAGACCAGTTTCATCCTTGTAGCAGATGACTTCTGTCACAATATTATTGTTTTGTTATTTGCCTTCATTTTTCAGTCAACTTGTGATCATTTTCAATTACTGTGTTATTTTTTTCATTATAATTATCTCTTATCTCCATTTCATTTGAATATTTTAAATCTTTTTTTATATCATGAAAAAACTTAGAATAAATCAATTTTATAAGCAGCTTAAGATGTTAAACAAAACTAAGCCATCAGACTTTGAAGTAGAAAGTAAAGCAAAACTTGTTATACTCAACAAGTGGTGATCTTATACTATGCATAAAATATAAATGTACTATATCTATTCATGTACAATGCGATCTCACATATAATACAACACCCTATTTTTATATGTAAGAAGTAGAAATACATCTTATTTTCACATAACTCGATCATCACTTTACTATGCATGGAAAGTGTGAAGTGATCAGTTTTTAGTTTGTACAACTCATTATTGTTAATAGGATTTTAGAAGCCAGTATAGACCCTGGACTTGAATATATTTGTCCACTTGAGAGGTGGGTAAAGATGAGGGTTTCTGTTATTAAAACCTATCTACCAGCTGTATAGATGATGAAATAGTTACTTTGTTGATACAATTAAACAAAATTTCCAAAATATTACACTCGCATCTCCTCAAAACCCCCATATTGACTTTAGATTCTGATACAAAGTTTTTCCCATTGTATATAAATAAATACAGTATATGTCTACATTTGTATAGACTTCATTGTTAATGATGATTTCACCAAGATATCAAGAGAATTTATACCAGTATTTGGCTACTTCTCTCCTGTTGAATTTGAATTCTGTTCCACTGTTTTTATCAGTAGTTGTTTGTGTGAGTTGTGGGGTTCACATAGCATTACCATAACCTGAATCAAAACCAGTCCAATGGCTCTTTAAATTGATATTCAATGTGCACTTCAATATAAAAGCAATTAATAGGAGAGTGCTTTTGTTTGGTGAATATTTATATTCTTGAGTTTTTAATTCAGTATTTTGCCATCATGTCTACTGAATAATGTTATTGCCAAGAAGTTAATCAAGAGTATTTGTCAAATGCAATAAGATAAAATTGCATATGGCTTCCAAAATAACATAAACAATATATTTTTGCATTTTCCCAAGCTTTGTCAAATATCTTTCAGGCAAGAAGCAATGACTCAACTTGATTTTAGATGAATATTACACATTGTTTTAAGTTGAGTATTGGTATTTTCATTTGAGTAATGAAGAAAATGTATAAAGAGATAAGAGATGGAGTTGAGCAGTAATGGCAAATCTGAAATAATTTTGCCAACCTGAGGATGATTACAACCGACAGACCTCTCAAAGAAATTGAAATCCTGCCTAAGAGATTTTAAGGTTATAAATCCACTTGTTTAGTAATGTTTAATTCATGACATATTGCATACGATAAAAGATGAAATGCTCAGCGATAGGAAATATTCTCTTTTCCTGATTTGATTTTGTTTTTATTCCTTCCCCTTTAAAAAAATATTACATCTTGTCAGCAGCACTTAAAGTACACCAATAAGGTTTCTGAATGTGGCTAAATCCATCATCAAAAATATCCCAACTATTAAATGAGAATCTGAATCCAATTTTGCATTCCAAAAGTTTTAACTTTGGAAATTACTTATGCAAAAGTATTTTTTGTCTTTGATTTAGTATTCAGAGATTTTCTCTAGTCTATATTACATTTCTCAACCTTTAACACTCTGTAGGTGACTTTGCTGGACAAGGTTTGTCCTGCTACTGAAGGCTACTCTGATCACCAAGTGTTATCATGTCAATGTCAGTCATGTATGAACAGACACACAAGTTACAGGCTTTCAAAGTTACTAAGTGCACAAAACCTTGATGCCCTTGAAAAAGAAATGTGCAGAATGCTAAATGTTAAAATGATGCAAGACACTCATAACAGACTGCAAGAAATGATATCTACATTTGAGCAGGGTTTTTTTCTTAGACAAGTTCTATCTGAAATAACATCATTGCTCCCTAGTCATTGTTTGATTATTATCTTATACAGGAAAACATTACAAAAGTCATCATAATTGAAATATATGACCCATGCATATGTTAACGTGCCATAAAATTGTATTCAAATTTGAGCTTTGTACTGGCTCCTATATTTCTAGATTTTATGTTCTCTTGGGAGAGATTAGATGCTTGTAGTTAGGGCCTACATTCACATGTTAAGTAACAAAAGAATAAAGTATCATGAAAATACTTAAGTATGAAAAATTTACTGAAGTGGATGTAAGTGTATTCTGTTTCTACAGAAATTTTAAATTAATGTATATGTGTATAATATATATATATATATATATATATGTGTGTGTGTAAGTGTAAGTAATAGAATATACCTATTTCTCAAGAATATTCAAAAGTTATTTATTATCCTACAATTGTAAAATTCTCAAAATATTCCTTAGTGCACATCTTGGAATAATCAGTATTTTAAAAGAATTTATTTCCATAATCACCCAAAGGAAATAGAAATATTTTCTCCTCATAATGTTCATGGGTCCAGAACATGGGAAGCTTGTCTTACCCTCATCAAAAGTATAAAGGCAATTCTAATAACAGTGAACATATGGTAAAATCATCCATTGTCTACTTCTTGCACTGTTTGAGATCATAAAAATGTTCTCACATAAAATTTGAATTGTTTATTTTCACATAAAAAAATCAAATTTATATATATAATATATTGTCTGTTTTTTCAATTTGAATTCTGTTTCTTATCCAAAGAAATGATTTACTATTATTTTTTAATGTACAATGATAAAAATCTTAATAATATTTGCATATTGCTCTAGTAAGCTCATGAAGATATTCTAATTCAAGTTTGTCACTCCTAACAAATTATTTTGTGTATGTGACACTTGGAAATTATTTCTAATCCATTAAAGCTTTCATTGAAAGTTTTTTGACATGATTGAATCATTGTCTAACTATTGTGTTATTATCAGTTTCAATGAAGTTCATGGATATTACTGTAAAAATAAGTGTAGTAAAATTAGTTATATTTTGTTCTTGTTTGATAGCATCTCTTTTACTCAAGCTGTTGGACATAGAATGGAGAAAGAAGGTCAATCAAAAGGCAAGGCTTCAATTTGTCAGCACTTTCAACAGTGTGGGTTACAGCATTCTCATACCAATGTGCTGGTCACTTAAAAAGCAGGAAAAAACCTGATGTGAAAATTTACTGCTTGCTTTTATACGTGCATTCTTTGGTCAAATCAACATTAGTGCCTGGTGACATGTCCCTACTCAGTCACATGATTTTGCAACATGTCATGTCCTCTTTTGGTCATGCTAGATTACTGAATATATAAGATTCTGGAAATAATCTTTAATAGAGGTCACTATTAAAATGTAGGACCTGTAATATTTTAAAGATACCATAATTCTTTGTAGATAGCTGATTATGATAGCCTTTCTGGTAAGCTAAAATGAAGTGAACAACACCTTTCTACCTACCTGCATATTGAAATTTAAATATTTTATCATAATACACAGACATTAAAGATAAAACTCTAACAATTTAGAATGTAGATCATTCAAATAGCAAAAAGCTAATCTGAAGAATTGTCACAGATGTTTGGATTTGCAAATAATTTTCATTACTAAAAATATTTCTTGTTAAATGTGGTCATAAAGTCTAATTTAAATACTTGATAGAGGAAAGATTTTGTTCTAATTATAAACAGATGAAAAATAGACATGAGGCAAAATAATGTGAATAAAGTTGTTATACAGATCCAGTATATACATACAAGTACATAAAACCAAATTGTGTAATACAACCCTAATTTATATAACGGATTTATTTTGGTGGTAATTACTGAACAGCAATAAAGAAAGAGGCTCTCAAAAAGCAAGCATGTTTATGTAATTTCAAGGATAAAACTGGGTTTTGGCTTTTTTCTCTTTCAAGTATTGATTGTAGCAATCAGGTTTTATGATTGCATACTGGTTTGAAAGCATTTATATTGTGCTGTAAATCTTTGCATTAGCTGCAACTGCAACCACCATTTGCTCATTAAATAGTCCAGTATTAATTATAAATATGGACATAGTATCTGTAGATCTAATTTTGTTTCTTCTCTTCTCCTGTTGTAACTACTTCATGATTAGACACTTCAATTTAGCTGAATTGGAGCTCCTAAGTTGACAATTCTTAATTACGTTAAGAACTTTTTCTTAAAGGCTTTCAGCAGAGACATCTTGCCTCAGTTATTAGTTAACAGTTAATTTGTTCTCTATGGCAAGACGTGGTCAGTAGATGGTTAAATATAGCCGCAAATCCATCTGGTGATGGAAATGGGTTTTGGGAATGTTAGGCTTGGTTTTGGGAACTAGGTATATGGTAAGGCTTGG
>VCCN01003880.1:4250626-4272320 GCA_006491835.1 Architeuthis dux
TATATATATAAGAAGAGGAAAAAGTAAATGTTTACTGAGAATGTGTTAAAAGGTTAGAATTAAAGCTTACTCTTACAGTCAAAGTTTGTACTAGAAAGACAACTTAATTTGTCCAATAGATTCAGTTTTGTCAAATCATCTGGAACCTTCTATCCTTAAGTCAGTTGTCATGAACAGAGGTCATATTCTGTAATGAATTCTATTATAACTTGTAATATAGCTGAGAGGAAGCAAAACAATTCCATTTATGGGACAATAGGCTAGGGCAGTGGTTGCCAAACTTTTTCAAATAACGACAGCCTTATTGTATAATGTATGAGGAATTTTTCATGGTGCTTTTAAAATACTAAACAATTGCATTCACGGTCATGTGCTTAGGTTAGTAAAACAGTAATGAATCCTGCAATTAAAATACATGACAATTCATATATGTGTTTCCTCTTTTGATAATCATATATACGGGTTGTTCATTGTTCACCACACAAATTCTCAAAATGTGGAAGCAAACCAGAAACAACCACCCTCATTTCCTGTTCGACATTGGTTTTTCACTATTGGTGTGAGCCTGAATGCAAAACCCACATTAAAGATTCACTGACAGACACAAAGGAAGGGTCTAGTCTAGCATACTAATTACATTGTAAATTGAACATAAATAAGAGGTCAAGATTTGGATTGCAGCTTGTTTTAATGGCAGTAAAAGGACACCTTAGTACTGATAGTAAGCTGGTAAGTTTTGTTTCTGTCAGAGTCAAGTTTCTTCTTCTAGTGAGGATCAATCTCATAATTCTTTATGTTAAACCCTTCCCCTAAGCCAAATAAGTATGTATATCAAATGTTGTAGCTCTACATCTAACCATTTAGACATCTATAGAGGACAAACAAAAATTATATGTATATAAATAAAGTGCTGTATAAAAAAAAGAATCAATCATAAAATGTTTTTCTGGACATAATAAGGAGTAAATGTTTAAATTTTCAGCCCTCTGGCTCCATTGGTGCAGACTGTATGCACTACATATACAACCAGACCAACTTAAAAACTGAAGAATTATATCAAGGTGAAACAAATGAAATGTATAACTAAGAAATAAAACACTTCTGAATTTTCAAAATTTGTTACCACTCTTTCTTTACACTATTAAAAATAGGGGGGGGGGGCTAAAGTATGTATGTTTATACTCTAATCACTCAAGAATTATGTATCCTAGACAAAAATTAAAACTATAATCAAATTCAGCATGTCTCAAACTTCCAATAGTTCATATTTTATTCAAATATAATAATTTTAATAGATTTTTTCACTTTTTTGCATCTGAAATTTCAGTGTGTAACCTGCAGTCAGTCAAAAGTAGTTCATGTGTTTGTCAAGTGGCCATGTACAAATATTATCCAGCCACCAGCTGTAGCTACCCCTCTCTCTAGAGGGGAGTGTGGAGGGACCACAGACCCCCTTCCCACACCCCTCAGGTGGGATGGGGGACTTCGGCAGGAACTAGCTGAAAACCACCCGATACATGTAATATTTAAAATCTCATTGTCGTAAAAAAGCATGTGGGTAATTTTTTTAAATTGATTTTTTTAAAAAAGCATGTAGACTCTCACTGGGTTAGCCTTGTATCCAAATATGTAGAGTAAAGTTTGAGCATGATTGTTTGAAAATAATGGTCTGTTTACAATATAAGATATGTTAAAAAATGTCTTAGCATCTTGAAATGTGAACGCTTTCTTATGTCTCATTTTTTTATTTCGAGAACTGATTTTAAAAAAAGAATAATTTAATGTTCTCTTTTGTGTCACACTATATCAATAAAGACTGTACTCAAAATATGTGTCAATTTTAGGTTAAACTCCCATTGTAAATCGAACACCCTCCATAAAAACTTATTTTTCAGGGATATTCATAAATTAACTTGCTAAAAACTGCCTGGGATCACATTGGCACATAGAAAATTTCATGGGGATATGTTGTGTGGTTTCTGTGGTAGGCTGTAGCAGACAGACAGACAGACATTTGATGAATTATAATAAGAGAATTTGAAGAGTCAAGAGTTGGCATTTATTTGAGATATCATAACTGTTAAACCAATGTGCATAAACCAATGGTTGGAGAGAGACAAGTTTAAATATTTAATGATTTTTGTTAATTTTTGTGGCCTTAATTGGATTGTATAGAATCATCTGAAAAACTGAAAGAAGCTAATCCAAATACAAAAAAGATTATAAATGTTAAAATCAAGTATTTTTTAATCAAATTTATAACTTGTTTTAATAGTAACATTTATAATAGAAATAGCTAATAATCATTAATTGGAATTTATAAAGCCAGGAGACTCATGAAAGAAGATTGACTACGGAAAGGACTTAAAAATTTAAGTTGTGAACATTAGTAAAAAGTTTATACCATGGAAAGTAAAGTTCCATTTGAGAACTATTGTTATTTGCTATGAAAATAATTGATCAATTGTTTATTTTAAAATGTAAGTATATTAATCTGCATTTTAGGACAATTTATTTCCCTCTTTCTCAAATAGTTGTGTATGTGTCTGAATAAAAAATAAAGAAAACAGGCAACTCCAATCACACTATTAGAATATTCTCATATGAGTACCGATATTTTTCAAAGAGCAAATAAAGATTTGCCAAAACTGAAAGCTGCTATTTGCATGCCTGATTCAGTTACATCAAAGATAGAAGCCACATTTGACATTTTACAGTGTTTTTGTTTTTTGGTTTCTCTGTATAAAACTTTTCCTCCAGTCAAAATTATATATAGCTATATAATATATTTTTAAAAACTTTCAGTGTCAACTGTTTTTTTTTACTGATGTGTGTAGGCCAAGAATAGTATAATGAGGATTCTCCAGAGACTAAATATTATCGTTGGAAAGCAGGTATTAGTCATAGCAGTGTGCAGAGGACAAAATGAAAACAAAGTGCGAATTTCAAAATGAGGGACGTTATGTAATTAACATTGTTTGGCACTTAGCAGGTAATATAGCAAGAATGTTAATTAACGTCTTAGGCACTGAATGTGTTAATTAAAAAGATTTCATTTAGAAAAAAAAACTAATTTTGCTCCAAAGAAAGAAAAAAAGGCTGGCAAGATGATTTTCATAATTAATATCAGTGGTTGTTTTAAAGCATTTTATAAAATATTTAGGCTTTTTTAATGGCTTTCAAATCATACTAAAGCTTTAAAATACTTGAATGATGAATGGTTAAAAAAAAAAATGCCCAACAAAAATCAAAAAAGGAACATAAAAATATTTTTATAGTTCAAAACTTTTGCTTTACTTCCAAAATCGAATTATTATTTTTTTTCAATTTTCAGGATTTTGTCCCTTTTGAAGAAATAAAAGAAAACCTATACAAGGACAGCTTTCTAACAGAATATTTACCATTGAAATGATTGTTAAAAATTTAGAAAGTTATTCCCCATTTTTGATTGAAGAGAAAAAAGATAAAAAATATTTGGTTATCAGTTTATTGAATAAGGTTTTCATTTTTTAAAATAAAGCAATCAAAAAATATATTCTTGCAAAAAAAAAAAAATTAAACATGTATTAAAAAAACTCTAATCATGACATTTTTGATATTATCCTTTCATTAACTGAATATAATTCTGGTTAAATTAAAACATTTTCACTGGATTCCATGTCATCATGCCAAGGTATGAGTCACTAAGTAACTTTAATTAAAGGGGAAAAAATGTCCCTAGCAACATCCAATCAGATGTGCTGAATGGAATCTCATATGCAAAGAGTAATTTTCTGATCGGGTCAAGAATTCAATCTGATTTTACAATTTGTTGTTAGTTTTAGTAATTGAAGGTGTCCTTGGTCAGTGTGTGGTGGTGTCAATGGAACTGGCATCATTGTATTGGGTTCTGCCAATCCAATAGTGTGTACATGAGGCAAGCTGCTTAACGCACAACAAAGCAAAGAAGCAATCTACAAACAATGATATCAACTGAGTATTTTCAGATGTTAGCCCAGGCGCACTTCGATTATCTTCCGCTTGTGTCTCTGCAAGGTGGAGGTGAATGGCTGTGTCCGACTTTCGACCATTCTAATGACAAGAGTCTGATGGAAAGCACACATGAGTCATATCCTGTAATTAAGTTAATTCTCAAAACGTGAGATTCAGACCGTTTCATTTCCAAACATAATAAGCAATTAGAGCAGAACAATGTAATCTCATCAACAGCCGAGTTGAAGTTGACCATTCACAACTAGCCTTCTGCAATCGTAGACAATTCCACATTCTCTAATTGCCTTTTTTGGCCTTCTTTTTTTTCTACTTCTTTGTTATGGCCATCTTTTAGCTTTCTTTTTTTTTTTTCCATTTTATTTCTTTAAGGTATTTGTTGTTGTTATTCTCTCTGATCAACTGTGTTTCTTTCTTGTCCCCTTTCGTTTGCTCCCACCCCAACACTGTCTTTGTTCCTCCAACCCACTCCATTTGGTGTAGGGGAGCAGAGTCCTTGATAGAAAATACCAGCTGTTTAGCAAAATCATTTTCCTGTTCAAAGCCAGATTCCATGGCCCGATTTCCAGAATAGAAATAAAGATGAGAGGAAGAATGCGAGACTATAATAAATGAATAAATTGACAAACTCCCTCATCTAATCTTTTCACCCTTCACCTACCTCTGTCTTTGTTTCTCCTTTTCCTTTTCTAGCTATGTTTTTTGTTGATTTGGCCTCAGAAAATGATGTACCTAATAGAATGGACTCAACATTAGAGAAAAAGAGGGAATTTCTCAATAGCCAATATCAGTAAATTAAACTATTGTGCATAATGAGCAAAAAGAAAAAAGAAAATCATGCTGGATATATACATAATGATGTTTTCGTTAAAATTAAAAAAATGTTGTTAAAATGTTATATTTTATAATGAGTTAATAGCAAAGTTTAAATTCTTACTAATTGTACATTCTTTTCCAGACTCTTTAACAGAGTAAGACAAAATATTAATCTGTGTACTCAAAGATGTACAGGCTTCACCAATGGAGCTGAAATTTTTTTAATTACACCTTATGTCTAGAAAAAACATTTTTTTTTTTGTTTTTTTAAAAAAAATTCCCCATATAATAAGTTTTGGGCATGTAAGTTTATGCTAAATTGATCACTAGTTTGTGTCCATTTGTTTTTTGAAAATTCAGACATTTTAGTGATCACTGCCCAACAGACCTATATATATATGTCAACATCAACATAGGTTTCTTCAGTTTTTAAGTTGGTTAGGCTGTATATGTAGTGCATACAGTCTGCACCAATGGAGCCAGAGGGATGAAAATTTAAACATTTACTCCTTATTATGTCTAGAAAAACGTTTTATGATTGTTTTTTTAACCCCTACCCCCAATCGGTTTTTTGTGGGGGTTTCAATTTGCTATGTAAGTTTAAATTGCTAAATTGTTCCTTTAGTTTCCAATTTTTAAACTGATCACCCCCAACATGGCATGCTGCCAAAATACATTGATCACAAGAAGGTTTCTATTGAGTGACTAACCAGACCTGTATATCTTTATTTCATTCTTTTCTCTTATAATCTTTTATCCTCTGATTGTTCGTATTCATAATCTGACTATTTTACAGAATCTGGTCTGAAGAGCCCTTTGCTCTGATTTGAAATTTTCTTCCTTTCAAGTTGATATTGATTAGCTCAGCAGAGTTAGAAGTGCCCCTGACCTCTTGACCTACTATCCTATGCTTTAATTATCAAGTAACACAATGACACATTCCTGATATTTCCATGACAATTATCCACAAAGTATTGGATGGACCAATAGAGGAAAGCTAGCATTAATATAAGTTTTTCTGAAGTAGAATTCATTTTAAAATTAAGACTGATTAGATGACTGCTGTTCAGAAAAGGATCATAAAACTCAAACATACTATCTGTATACCCTGCTATATACATACACTTCCAACAGTACATATGAGTACCTGTAAAACATTCATGAACCAAATGAATATGCAGGATAGGTGACTGAGACATCAGTCTTATGAATGCTAGTACAGATCTCAGGCCATGTGGCTATCAAGGCTTAAATGCCCTGTGTTCGATATAATTCTTATTATTATCCACTTTTTAAAAAAGTGTACTACAATTGATGCCATTGCAAAGGTGAGTTGGCTGAGCAATAAGTATCAGATACCCTCTCAAAGGAAATCACTATTGTCAAGATGTTTGATACAAGAAAATAAAGACAAAACTTCATTAGAAACAGACTTGATTCTGGCAAATTCATCAACTGTACAATGGAACTCAATTTTTCAAGTTACATGCAAAACTACTGTAATATATTCAGCAATATTGCTTGACTAAAGAGGGTCATGGCTGATGTGATCAAAGGACATGTCTCTCATTTTCAGTACATGATGTGATTAAATAAAAACATGTTGCAAATCATGTGATCAACTAAGTACATGTCATCAATGTAGATTTGGCTAGTGAACACATATATAGATGTAAAGCATTTGCAGTGCAATCACATGCATAGGGTCCTTATCTGCTTTTCAAGTGAACCAGCACTGCAACGTACACCATTGAAAATGGTCAGGCGATTTGAAACAAACTAACCTTGTCCTTTGCACAACCTCTTTTTCCCTCTTCATTTTACCTCTGAATTAAGTGGGGAGAGGGAAAGTCTATCAACTACTAAACAATGTGCTGGGTTTCTTGTTTATAAGTACCACTACAACAGAAGATTAAAACCTGTTTTCATTACAATAGGTACATGATCATCAAACCGTGATAATGTTTCACTATTAAAATGGTTGAACTTGGGAGTATTTTGTTCAGGTGCATCTGTGGAATACAGTTTTGTAATTAAAGAATCAACAATAAATGTGTTCACCATAAGTAGGCTATGGTAGTTTTGCAAAACTAAAAGAAAGGAACTGATCAACTTCTGCTGAGAGGAGTTATACCCTAGGATCAACATTTCCTTTTCATTGAACAAGAATTGTGAGTTTTGAAATATTACAACTATCTTGAGTTAATCCCAACCTCAACAAAATTCTTTTAGTCTTAAAAAATCTTTATAACATAAAAAAATACTTCACTAACATCTCTTAATAGCTTAACTGGAAATGCTTATAAAATCTTCTCATAACATACCTTGATTCAGATCTGACTCTTGTAGTATCACAAAAGCTTAAGGCTTTCAGATTTCTCAAACAAAATTACAAAGAGCATTTGGTATGAGTATTTCCTAGACCACAGATTTGAGATAATTTTCAATTTTTTTATTTTTCTAATTTTTTATTTATGTTATGTTGTATTAAATAACCAAAGGGTAAAAATGTGAAAATAAATCTATTGCAGGTCAAAGTCTAACTGTTTTACCTGTCAGCATTCTTTTCAATAATTGTTAAATCTTTATTTTCTTATCAATGATATTTTATTAAATATTTGAGGCAAAAAAGAATTGAGTTTGAGGAGAGGAAAGTAGAACAATAATTTTGCTTGCCAGCATGACAGGGTGAGTGTTGACATTGTTTCAGTGTCATCTCAACAGTTGATAGCTTCTTGTGGATGTGTCATATGCCTTACCAGACATGTCAGTCTCCCTGCCAGCCTTCAAGACAATGGCAGCAACACAAAAACCATTCGCCAATAAGAGTCTCAGAAGGAGAAATAAAACAATTTATGAATTCCAGCTGTTTGGTATGTGTGTACATGTACATATAGTGGGGAGGTCATCATTTACATTATCATCATCATTTTCAGTTCTGTCATCACCACAAGAGGTTTTATGATCACTCAGATCTTTTTTAACAATATAATCCTTACACATTCACAAGTTTAATTATGATTAAATTTATAATTGCCATCAGCTTATCTGTCAGATCCATCATGATCTTGTTCATTAATAATTACTCCCAAAGCCATCATCAAATTTATCAATGCTACAAATTCATCTTTGTTTATCAAAGTTTTTATTCTGATTTTCAAAATCCTTATTATCATCATTGTTAATATATTTATCAATATTATCAACTTCAAGTTTCTTTCAATATCATGACTGTTTTAGTATTATAAATAATCATTATCAGGATAATTCCATCATTACTTTAATCATTCCTAACCGTATGATGGAAATCATCATTCCCAATAACAAATGATCACAAATTTATAATCCTCAGTTATTCACTCTGCTAATTATCATTAACATTGTCACTACTGGATTCATTCCTTTGCAGTAGTAGCATTATCATCATCCCAGACATCATTACCTTCAATAATATCATCTTCATTAAAAATGTACATCATCATTAGAAACAGTATTATCTTTATTATGAACAACTGTATCATCATAATAATAATCATTATTAGCAGCAGTGTTGATGTTAGCACATTTATTTATTCTTCTTATCCACTTATTCACCTGTTTTTACTCCCTCAAGATAAGCTGCCAACAACATCTGATCTAAAATAAACTGCTATGAATGCTATCGACTGACCATATTATTTGGAGTGCTGTGCAACTTGGGCTTATTAGAAAGCTTAAATGCAGAATTGTGAACCATTAAGGCCACGTTGTGAATGCCTGACCTCACCCTCACTCAATCCCACCTTCTTTGCTCTGTTTGACGATATTCTATTGTTCTGGTTTAATCGCTTACCCCGGCCCTGCAAATGAAACAGGCTGAAAACTCACATTCACAGAATTAACATAATTAGGCGACATGAGTCATGTGGGACTTCCATCAGGTTCTTGTGATTATGATGGCATGTTATCGAACAAAACTGAAGGTCATTATTACTAACTAACAACCAGGCTTCTTTCTCAGATACTGCCTCTTTTCTGCCACCAGACTTGTGCACTGAAGAAGAATGAAGGAGGAGACTGTGTAATATTTTGGGGTGGAAGGATGTCTCTAACAGTCAACTGTTTTGCTGTTGCATCAATATAGCAAATAACTGACAGTCTTTATATTTTTCTTATTTATCTGTTTCTTAAAGTTTATTTTTATTGGTTTTCTTGACACTTTACATGCCGAGCCGGTGCTACCATTAGACCAACTAGCCAGTTGTCTGGGGTGCAGTACTGACGTTTCAGGGGAAAGATTTAGAGGAAGATTAAGCAACTGTGTGCACAAATTTCAAGTCGCACTTAGGGTGCATTAAACCCTCATGCCGACCCTGTTTACATGTCAATGTTACTTGTTAATTCTGTATTTTTCCAGTTTCACTTTGCAGAAAGACTGGGAAAAGATTTAAAAGAAATGTCTAGGTGCAGGCATGGATCCAGGGGGATTCCCAGGGGAATAAATAAAAATCCCCAAATAATACCCAAAATCCCCAAGTAATCCCAAATTAACCATTTTTTAAAATCTAATATTAGTAAGATGCCTTATGTCTTATTGTTTAACAAATTTTTTATTCATTTTTTTTACTTCACTTCTGTCAATTCTAGTGCTACAAATCTACAACTCAAATGTAAGTGAAAATTTCCAGATCGCATATTACTTTTTTGTTTTTAATGATTGACGTTTGTTTGGGGGTTTTTTTCACATATTAATTTGTAAAACTAATTTTTTCTATTTGGACTCCCCATCTCAAAATCTGGACGGCTGATAGAATTAAGATACTCAAGGCAATAAGAATATAACACTCCCATATAATCAGTAAACAACCCAGAATATTGAACCTTGTTTTACAGGTATACAATCTTGTATCTAAAACCAGACACATTTTGGAATTCAGAATCTTTTTGTTTTTTGGAATGGCAACATTAATTAAATCAGTAATGACAGATGCTTCCTTTCCTGTGTCTCACTGTTATTCATCAGGGAATCTGCAGCTCTTTTTAATATTTTTCCAGTCTTCAAAGACAAAAAAATCAAAAAAATCAGTGGGCAGCAGAGGTATGTCTGACTAGCAGGAGCTCTGAAACACAACTGCGTGGTGTGGGTTGAACCAAGGCCGTCTCAAAATAACTTCTGCTGTGCTCTACAAGGTCTTTGAGATGACTTTGGTTGAGCGTGGGATGCATCGGATCATGTTTGGCACCAAACGCATTCTTTAGTGGTTAGATGACTTCCAGGGAGAAAAGGTTTGGTTTTTGGAGCTTTTTTGTTTTCAGAATTTAGGATAAGAGATTGAGTAGCTGTATTAAATCTCAGCAATTAAGAGCCTGTTCAGTAACATAACTGGGTACTGGAGAATTTTAGAACACCATAAGTATTCAGAAAAAATTAACTTGACATATTCTTTTTGTAATAAAACTAATATAATCATCACTTCACTGCAACTTTTCTGTTATTATCTATACACAACAACAACATTTCTAAAGAAAAATGTTTTTTTCTTTTTCTTTTTAAATCTGAACTTCTCTCTCTTAAAAGATTTGCAAAAACAAAACATAAAAGAACCAACGTGAAAAATGTCAAACCCATTTTCTCTAAAGAAATAACCCTGAATGGTACTGTAACGTTTTTGTAGATAGGCATGTAACTATCCTAGGAAAGAAGTATTATAGCAAAGAAGAAATATCTCTTGCTTTTTTGTCTCCCTTTTTTCCAACACTACTGCTCATCAAACATTGCATCCACATGAGAAACTTGTAAGCTTCCTATAAGCAAACAATGATTCAAGCAGAAAGACTTTTGATTTTTCTTTTTATTCTCTGATGTTGACATCAATATTTCTTTGGCTATTGGACATTTGCCATTTATTGACACTTTTTATACATGCAGGAAGATTTCTCACAGATGACTGATAAAGTAAATTTTGACTTACAATAATAAAAGCAGTTAAATCACATTCAAAGTAGGGTTTCTTTCAAAAAAGATTCAGCAAAGTATTTTTTCAGGTATGGACATTTTTATGCTTACGTTTCATTCATATATTTTCTAAACCATAATCATTTCTTTTATTATTGATAGTATTTAACCCGAATTTGTATAAGATTAGACTCAATAGCAAAGACACCATTTAAATAAAACTGGTGAAAATAAGTTTATTTATTTAAACTTGCTGAGATTCTTGCTCAGCTTTGTATTGTCTTTCCTTGTTCTTTTTCTTTTTCTTTCCTGCATGAGACTCTTTATTCACATTTGGAAAAGACAAGAGGTGAACATGGTTTTGGTTATTGGGCTGCCAGCTAACTGTGATTAGCATTTGTATGCATTTCACAGTATTCAGCTTTTATTTCAAAACGAGTGCATTTTTACTAATGACACAGCAGATAAAATCACTTTTTCAATATTTGAATGGGTGTTATCATTCAGTTGCAGGCATTTCAAGTTATCTTTTTTCTAATGGTACTCTGTGGCAGTTTTCTTAAAATCATGTTATCAGTTTGTAAAAGTTGCTCTCTCTATTCAGTCAGAAGATGTACTTTGTAAAAATTTGCTTAAGAAAGAATACAAATCACAATAGAAATTTAAAAGTAAAACAAATGTATTAAAAACAATATAAGACTTTCTTTTTTTCATTACAGTCACTGAAAGAATTGTGTCAGTGGATACAAATAATTTTCTTATGCTTCTATCAATTTTGTAAATTAATCTATTTGTTTTTTTCTCACATGAAAAGGAGAAACCCTGTGTCTGATGAAATTCTATGTCTAAAATCAGAAAGTAATTCTCACAATATCTTGAAAAACATTAGCAAAATTCTATTACAAGAAATACTATCTTAAAGCTGAGTAGGTATTTATTAGATTCAGCCAATTCTTGCTTAAGGCTGTATTCATTGAGTATGAGGAAGATTAAGCTCACTCACAATAATTTCAGACCATTGTGCTAACCACTGTATTACCACCAGATATACAAGTTTTTGTATATAGGTATATAAACTAAGAAAACCAAGTTAGTTCCATATAGTGGCAATGGTAGAGACTATTCCTAGTCTTTCCTTTTCAGTTAACCCCTCCAGTCTGAATGTATAAAGGAGTACACACTCATGGAAACAGACATCTCTTATTTTGCATACACATATTGGCAATATGCCTACAAAATATATCATCTCCACAGGGAAGTATCTTTGACATTAGTTTTTGTATTGAAATCACAACAATGTAAAATACTTGTACATAATAAAATGAAAAGAAATATATTTCTAAACTAAGATTAATAAAAAAAATAATGATAATATTGAATATACACATATACATACATACAATGTGAAACCAAAATATTTCATAAGTATGGATTAATTTTCGGCATTTAAATTTTAATAATTTTAAATAGATTAAAAATTAACTGTATACATTCGGAAAATTTACATAAAAGTTAATTAAGTTTATTGTGAAATAAAATAATATTGTGGAAATGATATTCATCAAGTATATTTTTTAAAGTGTGAATATTTAAAGATTAATTAGTTATAACAAAAATAAAAATGTATATAGAATAAATGTCAGGAAGTCTATTTTCCAATGCAATAGATTTTCAAATTAAAAAAAAGAATTATCACTTCAGAGTATGTAATCAAAAATATATGCATTATTAATTAGAAAAATGTATGAATGTAGAAATCTTAATTGGGTTTTCCTCCAAAGTTCAAATACGTAAGGAAAAAAATCTTCTCTTCACACAAATTCCTCTTCCGGACATGCATTTAGGAAAAATCTAATGAATAATTTTTATCTGTTTTTTATTTTTATTTCTTTTAAACATTATTATTATCAAATCAATTTTAATATTTTTTCTATATCATTTTGATGACAATGACCCCTGATTCAGTGTCCAAGGTTAAAAGCTAAATGACCCATAGAAATAAACATTTTTTGGTCTGTTTTTATACCTAAAAGTAATTATTCCTTCATGTTTATGCATACACATGCTTAATTACTGAAAGATGCATTTCTTGTAGTATTGATTTTCAGACACTCTAAACACAAGTCATGTCATTTTTTAGAACTAATATTTCTTTCACCTTTTTTTTTCACTTTGTCTTTGGCCTTTTTTATTGCTTGCAAATTACACTAACAAAGGGCCCCAACAAGCAAGGAGGACAGTTTTGCCACCTCTTTTAGCAATTTTCTAAGGTTCATTTGGGTTACTTGGCCTTTCAAACTTAACAAGTTTACAGCATCTTCTTCTGAACACTCACTCACAGAGCGGTCACATGGAGGTCAATGAAGCAATCCATCACTTCAGCAATTGGTATCCAGCATTGATCAGCGGGAGAAAAAAGAATTGAAAAAGAATTTAAATTTCTTGTATGAGCTTAATTATAATTTTTAAATACCAATACAAAACCGTGTTAATAAAACAAGCAGGGAACATTTTATAGCATTAAATTGTTATCTAATTCAATAAATTTCTTCTGAGCCCAAAGCAGAAAATTAAGTCTATATTTCTGAAAGGATTCTTAAGAGAATTTTAATGCTTTGCTTTTAATCATTGGAAGAAAATGTATAGCAGCCATTTTTGTTTTGCTGTCTAATCTTTTCAGTTTTAACATGCTAGAAAAAATCTCTAATATTTTGCTTTTATTTATGTTTAAAGAAGAGTAAAATGGCGACTTGCTAGGGTTAATGGTCAAGAAGATGAGCTTTGAAAAATTTAATTTTCAATAAAAATTGTAGCTTGTTAACAATTAGTTGTCAAAGATAAAACAGATATAGAAAATGGATATATTAAATCACATACCACTTAGGTATTATAGATTTTTATATGAAATTGGCATTGCATTGACCTGCATGAAATTGGTATTGCTTTGACTTGCTGTGTACACCCAGAGGTCTTTATGCACAAATAAATTCATGGGTCAACAATCTAGGAGATTTTGATTTTTACTGAGATTGTTCTCTTTGATATTAATCGTAGACAATAATATGATTATGTTATGTTTTATACAATGAAATATTGTTCAACTCTAGGAATCCTTTTGAATGAGGAACCCTGGGTGGTTGCTCATTTTACCCAATCCTAAACTTATGATTGATTAAATCATGTTACCCAATATGCACAATAAGCTAAATAATTGATTATTTTATAGCAGTAGCTTGAAAATCCCAGACTGCTTCAACTCCTTTGGGTCTCACTTAATGAATTATTTTACATTGGATCAAAGTGTGTATGGTTTGTTTCATTATGTTTTTTTATCTGGTAATTGACTAATTGCAATGTATTTATCAAGACATATTTTTTTTAATAAATCAAGATCAATAAAAAAAATCCAAAAATTTCTTAACTAGTATGCAACTGGATTTTTATTATTTAAAGTAAAATGTCCATTATAATACTTCATTCAGAACACATCAAGTGAAATGTTAGTAACTAGGGTCGTATTTAAGGCACAGCTTCACAGGGCCCCATGATTTTAGGGGCCCCACAAAAATATATCATGAGAAAATATTTTTATATTTTTAGTTTTGTGTGGATAAAAAAGTAAAATTTCTCGACTAAAATTGTTTGAAGATTTATTATTTTACCTAGAGATAGATTATTGATCCATAAAGGACTTTACATTAAATTAAACATCACAATTTCTTGAATATTTAATTTTTGTTTTGATTTGTTTAAAAATAATAGCTGAATACAAAAATAGAAGGGCCCCCAAGAAATGTTATGCACTGGGCACCATTTTTTCCCTGTTGGTAACCATGTTTTTAATTGTTTATTCAATACTATGCAACAATGTTTTTATGTGTGCAAATCGATGAATTTCATTTATTCAATAATGAAGGTATGAATATCAATTGGATACTTGCATTCTGAAAGGGCAGGTCATCTTATGTTAACAGGTTTGATAGGAAGCCAATGGCATGTAGTGAGTGAACTGATGAGTGATTACAAGGGAGGATAAAAGAAGCAGTTATGAGAAAAAATGTCCAGGTTGAAACAATGAGCTCACCTCTGTCCAGTTATGTATGGCCAGCAGTTGCCTAGGTTTTATGAAGCATCATATGGCTATCATACACAAAAACAAGCATCTATATTATCCCGCTCAACTAGTAAATACTGCTGGTCAAATAAAACGCCTGAATAACTATTTTGCTAATAAAACATTTGTTTATGAACTAGCTGGTATGTCAAAAGCATACTGATCTCATAAACATGGGTGCCTGCTGCCACTTTTCCAGAGGGGGTCAAAAGCATATATTTCCAGGGTGGGGGGCAAAAGGCTATATTTGGAATATATCTTAGTGACAATCCTGTTACACAATAGGTCTTCCACCATGCACTCGTCGCCATTTGTAGTGTAAGCAAGTATGCTCCAGATGTCAGATGGTGCACTAGATGGTGATGGATGACCTGACCCAGGGTGACACAATGGAGTGAGCACCAGCGAATAATAATAGTCTTTTTATATAGGAACATTAAGTTTGGTTTACATAATACAATTGTACTGCACCATTATCCTTTATTTACTATAAGGTTCCAACTTTCAAATCCCCTCGCTCTCAGTGAGAAGATGCCCATGCTCATAAATTTTATGGATATAATTTTGGACTGTGAGCAGATTGTACTGATTTATTGGAGTTTATATATTAATATCCTGTGGTTATTGTAGATTTTACAGTTCTGGACTAAGATTTAAAATATATGGGATTAAATTTCATTTTTGTGACTGAAATGGTTAGAACATATTTTGGTGAGTGGGATAGTATTGAATGTTTTGTCATAGAAAGGAGACAAAATTACACAACCCATGTCAAAACATCACAATGCAATACAGTTAACAAACCAACCACAGACGATTAAATTTCACTTTGAGAAGGCTGGAGAAATTACTTGGCTGAAATTTTATGAAGAAAGCTAAAACAAAGATGAGAATAGACCAAAAGCCTAATTGAAAAATTATCATACACTGATTTATTTGAACTAGTGTCCTCATCTTGGTTGTTATAGACACAATGTTTCAGTCATTGTACCCTCCAGCTTCCTTCAAGCATGCCTATCGTATTTGGTAAGCTTCTGGGAATCCCTTATTAAATATGTAGGGGTAGATTATTTTGATTTTGCTGTCCCTGCAAGAGGATATTTGGTATTAGCTAATTCTTCTTAGTTAACTCATCCTTGTGATGCTGCTTCAGCTCATTTCACTGAACCAGAGTATAATAATAAGATTGGCTGCTGCAGGATCAAACTCCACCCCTACTTCTATTCTGACTGAAGATGATTCCTGCAACTTTTGTATTGTAAATAAAAAATTATAAAAATACATATTTTTTCTATATTTATTTCTTAGAATGAAATAAGCCCATACATATCTGTATGATAATTTCTTGTTAATATCTAAGACTTGTCAATTTAGCACAGTCGGTAAGACAGCCGGCTACTGATCACTTGGTTGTAAGTTCAAATCATGGTAGGTGAATGGGGATTTTACATATCGGATTACACCCCTAATTTTGGTGAGAATTGTCAATTCCTGACTTTGTCCTGGAGTTTGACAATTCTTCATCTAAAAAATTCAGACAGAAATAATTGATAGATATTTTTTCCTTGTTTTACAGCATCATCAGATTTTGTAAATAATAATCAATTGTAGATCATAACAGATACATTTTGTTTGCATATGAGACTTATAGTTAAGTTTTTATACCAGCTGAGCTGCTTCCAATTATATTTCCAATATATTCCCAAACTACATGTAACTGAAAGGACTAAACAACAAAACTATAGGACAAAATTAATGTTAGAAAAGTGGAGAATTGCAGTTAATTACTCAAATTCTTTCATCTTCATTTGTTTGTCCCTTTTCATCTTTGTGGCAACCAATTCCCTCAGCTCTAACTGGTGCCATTTTCTGGCACCTCTCATTTCCTCCTTTAGGCTTTGTCTCTCCTTCATGGTTGAAAGTCTTTGTCTATCTTGGCCACTCACTGATAAATAGGACACAGATAGCCTCCAGCAAAAGATATTTTTGAACTGACTCATGATTCTAGCCTTATTATCTTCAAGTTGATTGGTCCCAATTTTTGATAATCTGACCAATTATCTACCAAGTCTACTTGAGGAAGATTCCTTTTGGTTCACGGATTTTCAATGATCCTCCTTTATCTATACAGTTTATTTGCAGCCACTAAATTGCATTCAGAAAAATGTAGGTGATAATTACAACTTCGTCCAGTTGTGAAAGACAAGTTGCCTTATTTCATTTCCTGAAATTTCTGAATTTCATATTATTGGTGGCAGGATTATATCCTTTTCTTTTCCCCCTTTTTATATGTCTATAGGGACATAGATAATTGTTCATGTATCTTGTCTCATCACCTGTTGGTGCTCAAAAGGAGAAAAGAAAAGGACAGCCTTGTCCAGTACAAAAACATGATCTACTTATTTTGCAAGCAATAAAATACTTGTATATTTGGATGTATATAGTTAAAGAAATCAGCTCTGAACCAAGTTAAAGGCAGAAGAATTAAGATTTGTTTTGTTATAACTCAAACAGATATGGATGTACAGCAAGGCTAATTATATATTTATCTGGCCTCTTAACCATTGGTCTAAAAGAAAAAACTGTCATGAAGAGAAGAGTGATTGAACCCTGTCAATGTTCACAATGAGAGTAACAAATTTTGTTGCTACTGCCTGGACATGAAAGGTATTTCTGGGAGAGTTGTTTACACTCACCCATTCTCTTCCTTAAACAGTATGGCATGCCATTGATGAGATATTTTGTCAAGATATCTGATGATGAGATGAATAGTTATGCGCTTCTCAAGAAGTGAACAGAAATAGTCTGTCAGAATTCAAACAACGTTCTTGATTCAATTTTCTGTAACAAAAACTGTGGTGTCACCCAGCACCTCCTTAAGGAACATAATATTCCAAGCTGATATCTTTATTCAAAATAAAAGTTTTATTCAAATCCCCTTGTAATTTAAGGAAAAATCCCAGATAATGGATCCATGACTAAAGAGTCGTTTCTGTTGAAAAATGTATTCCTATTTGAAGGAAAAAAGAAGGATGATTTAGGAAGGATAATTGAGAATTTGGAGCTGTAATTAATAAAGGAAAAGAATTCAAGATGTACAAAAATACCCAGAGAAGAACAGAAAAAGAAATAGACAAAGCTGAAATATTTAAAGCTGTGGAAGAATCTCTCTCCACCAAAGAAATTAATAATATTGGGTAATAGTTTGTTCAGTTTATTAAGTAAAATTAAGACAAATTCTTTACATTAATTTTCTAAAACTACATATTTACTGTTTTGTTTGACCTTCTTCTGCCATCTCCCAGGCAACTTCATAATTTCATCCCCCTAGAACCTTTTTATCTTTCTCAGGCTTTCAGAAAATTGAAATTATTTTTCATTTGGCAAATTATGTAAAAACTGTAATTTGAAGATGCAATATCTGGTGGATTTCCCGGCCAAGTTATAACGTTTATTTGTCTTGTTAATGAAAAAAACATGCAAAACTCACTGTAGAGAAGTCCCTTCCAATCCTACCATATACACAGCATCACATTTTCTGGAAAAGACCAGCCTTTGGTACAGTTAATGATTGTTCATTTTGCTTGCCCCATGACCTCTTACATTCCACATTGTTGTAAAGTATCCACTTTTCATCGTCCAGAAGATTTATTTCTGTGGAAATCACACATCATAACCGATCTGGTGCAAATGAATTTCAATAATTATTCGCAAGTAATGTCTCGATTCGATTGCTACCAACCTCAACTGGTCTAGCTGATAATGGAGCATCGTTTAGTGAAAAATCTCCAGCATGAAAATTTACAAACCACTTTTGACACATTTGATCATTCACAGTACCTTCTCCATAAATGGCACAAATCTTTTTTTTTCGTGTTTGAGTCGCATTTTTACCTTTAAAATAAAAAGCATAATATGCCAAAATATGTTGCTTATTTTTTTCCATTTTCAATGTTAGATTCAATAAACAAAATATGCAAATTTTGAGAAATTTAAAAAACAATTCATGCTGATATGGCAGCTGTCACGGTACATTCAATTTTATTTTTAAGTTAAAACTAAATGCTTCCAATGCCATCTAATAACAAAAAAAAAACATTTTTTATTACACTGTACTACTGCTTACACTTTTCATTCATCTAGTTTAGGAAAAGAATTCTTGTATGATAAAATACAATTTAGAATTTCATTATAAAAAAGAATTTTAAGTGAATTAGATCGAGAATCAACAGCTATAGTGAAGCTTTTACATCTTTAATGAAAATAGTTTTAAACTAGAGGTTATGGTGAAAATACAGTACGGACATATTAAAATTTATAGTCAGTAACAATTTGTCATCTGCTAATATGGTTTCTTAAACAAGATGTTAAAAGGAAGTAAATTAGCATGCATGCTTGCATAAACATCATTTTAACATTTAGAAGCATATTTTCATTAAGTGAATGACTTTATAAATGAGCTCTTATATCTCTTCAATATCCTTATCGGAAAGTTGAGAAAAAAAAAATCAAAGAATTCTTCTGTGTAGCCTGTGATAGAGAAATTAACTTCATTACTAAATGAAATGGTTCTTGGTTCTATAAAATGCCTGTAAGTATTGATGTACCAATCATCTGTTCATATTCACTTAATAAAATAGCTAAAAGTACAATTGAATTACACATGAAAAACAAATCAATAGAAATGTTTGTATTAATCAGAAATTATTGCAAGTTCATGTGAAAAGAATCGCTGAACAAGATACAAAATTACAGAAACAGAAAGATGGCAGTCAAAACCAGACAACATAAACAAAATCAAATAAAGATCCTACCAACAGTTCATAACTACAATTACCTATGTTGAAAACATCTTAAGAAATCTGAATAATTAGACACATGCACAATGAATTAAATAAATACAGAGAAAATTATCGAGGCTTGATAGATGGCATTCATAAAAGATAGAAAAAATAGTTATTGCAAAGCCCTTTAGAATATTTTCCTAAACAGTTAATTAACTTTTTTCATCAATCTCAATTATCATTGCAACTATATTGTTGTCTGTAAATATATTTTATCTTAGTTAATTGTTATTTTCCAAATTTTAAATATATATTAAAGGATTTTTCTGTGTAAATAAATTGTAAAAGTGCAAAGTACTTTTGAAGCAGCATTCTATTTTATCTTTTTGGCCTTTTATGTATAAATACATAAAAAAAAGTATTGCTCATAATTATTTGAACAAGCACAATCTGTGTTTATTTCCTGAGATTGCAGGGGCCATTATGGATTTTGAGCAGGGGGGGGGGATCACAATTAACTTACTAGTTTGGTAACTCTTCCATATAGCAATGTGAGTTCACTTTTTTAATCTCCATAAAAAATTTTGAACAATATTTTAGAAGGAGAGAAACAAAAAAATTGCTTTTTTTTTTAATTTAACAATTTAATTCTATTAAAAAAACATTTTCCAGAAATGTAGCATTCACTACAGAACATGACTAAAAGCGTCATTTGTTATGTTGATTGCAACACATTTGGTTCTTCTTGCCTAATGTTTCTGTTTTTAACTCTTAAAACCAGGTGATTAGAAGCAAAATGGTTGTCTGTTTAAATACTTATGACAACTACTGTATATAGATACACATTGCATTTTATATATATGCATTTTTTCTTTTCATTGTAGAAATAAACCCCCAAAATATTTATGAGGATACTTAATTGGAGGTATTATATGTTTATTAAAGTAAAATGTTAAAAAGTGGACCTGTGCCACATTATTTGGTGGCAGATTATTTTAGTGATGCTTTAGAGAATAATAAATCGAATAGGTAATGAATGTTTGTCCATCTTGGCTTCTTGTTACTCATACTAATGTAGAGCAATGCCAAAGGTGAAGGAGGGAAACAAATTCTGATTTAGCCAATTGGACTCTCTTGTCAAATGATTATAAATGAGATTCCATTAGTATCATCATCATTGTTCTTATTAGTTTTATTAATATTATTAATATCTAATTTGTATTTGTTTTCATGTCTTTTTTTAATGGGGAAATGCCAGAGAGTGTGTAAATCTGAGTAGAGGAATGTTGATCAATATGGGTGCCAAGCATTTATATGAATAGCTGGTAAATATGTAATAAAAGGTGTGAATATGAGGAAAAAAAGGTGGCTACAAATAGATAAAGAAACAAACAAGCAAACAAATTATCGAGAGAAAAATCAAAGTAGAAACAATAACTCACTTAGCATATCAATAATTGCAAGTAGCCTTTTTTTGTGCTCCCTGCCTGCAGTTATTAGCCTTGTTAATGATTAAAAGAGAATGAGATGGAACAATATGCCAGAGTCATTAGTACAATGAGATGCAGTCATTAGTTGCCAATATTTCTTCATTCATCTCATTTTCTTTCTTCATTCTTTTTCTTTGATTGCTTTATGTAAATGAAAAGACATTTATAGCTGGAGAAATCTGTGAGACGAGGAAGGATTTTTTTGTTTTCTATCTTTATTGACAATTGCTTAATGTAGATTGGTTCTCTTATTTATTCTGCCTTGGTGTATAATTCAATGCCTACTTGACGCATTTATTCACTCTAATATATTATTCTTTTACCGTCTACTTTTCTAATGAGCAGAAATGTTTTCTTTTTTCCCCATATTACTTAATTTAGCTGTGAGTGGGACAAGATACACAACCTGTACAAAAAGCAGAACACTATTTTTTCTTATATTCTTTAAAAAGAAATGGATTTTGTACTATTTTCAACACTTAAATTTGTGAAATCTCTTAATTCATATTGAGTGATTTAATGTTCTGCAATACAATAGGTTTTCTTAGAAAAACTTTTGATTAAA
>VCCN01003880.1:4283853-4355077 GCA_006491835.1 Architeuthis dux
ACTGCTGGACAAAGGCCTTTCTCATCTCCTTCCATGGTGACCGTGATTGTGCTAACTGCTGCCCTGTCTTTTCAATGAACTTTTCTATCTCATCCCTCCTTTTTGTGTTTGGTCTTCATCTCCATTTTTGTCACTTAATTATTTGTATAATATCTTTCACTCTAGTCCTCCCTCTGATCCATGTTGATCTTTTTCTATCTCAGATTTATCCCTAGTATTGCTCTTTCCATGGCTCTCTGTATGGTTCTGAGTAGGGTTTCCATTTGTTTTGGAAGTTTCCATGTTTTGCATCTGTATGTCATAGCTGGTATTATGCATTCATTGTATACTTTACATTTTAAGCATATTGGCAAGGTGCTTCTCAATATGTCTCTATTCATACTAAATGCTTTCCAGCCAATTGTTATTCATTGTTAACAACGGATATATATAGTCCGTATAGCCTCTTAAAAACTAACAATGAGAAAAAAATATAATACATAAACAAAAATAAATTTTAAGTATCACTTACATGGTCTGTCTCTCTCCCTTCTCTAATGGAAGTGAAATGTCCGGCCGAAAATTCCTTTGTCCCTGGGCCACGTGATCTTATGTCTGTCCGCCAGATTTTCCAGACAATTCTAGTCAAGCACTTTTATCGAGAGAAATACCTTTACAAGAAGACCAACATATATTATATATTAATTAAAACTTAAAGTACATTTAAATTCGAAGGTTCATTATAAATTATATATATATAGAGAGAGATATCTTCCCATGTGACAAGGCATATTGGGCATTGTTTTGCTCCATTTTGAACAATATGGAATTTGTTCATTGGAGATTTATTCATTGTTTCTGTAGCTATTGTAGGTTTTTATGGGGCAGGGTTGCTGGCCCAAGCTCCCCCCTTCCCAACTAGGCTTGGGACCAGCCATGTTGACTGCCAGGCTGTAGGTATTTTGTCAGAGTAATCTGTTCTTAGATGGACTGCCTTACAGGGCTAACAGAGTCCAACTGCCCTGCTATTTACCCATAGCTGCAGGGAGAAGTTGATTCCTGCCTTTCCCAAGGGCATTAGTGTGATATGAACGCAAGCAGCCTCAGATGAAAGTCAAACTGATTCAGTTTTCCATGCTGGTAACTGATACACCACTCTGCACCACCATTGAAAATACTTATTCTATTGTAAATGACATTTTTTCATCTGAAACACATTTTATTTTACATAATTTCTGTGCCTTCAAATTAAGGTGACCAGTAAATTATAATTTGTTAGCTACTTAGTTTGAGTTTTAAAATATAATTACTATCTCATTAAGGAACCACTACTGCATACACACAACATGTTATAATACTTGTTTATTCCTAAAAGAATTTTTGCAAATAGCAATATGTGACGTACATCAGAGATTTGTTTTGTTGTGACAAGAACACTTACTTGATTATTTATAAAGTTAAAATAATGAAAACAGTTGCTCACAAAATCATCTCTGATTTTGTTTTTCTTGTCATTATCACAGCAGTGATTTTCATTGGGAAGTACCAAAGAATAATGAAGTTATTTTAAATCCTGCCATATACATTATATCATCTTTTTGTCCCTGATATAGAAACCATTCGATCAAACACTACCAAGTCTTTGGTATAGAAAGCATTTGATTAAGTAAACATGGACAGCTTGTCACAGAAATCTTTCATTCTTGTAACTAAATTGAAAAAAAGAATAATTAATCACTTCTATTCATTTACAATTAAATTATACACATCTTTGTTTTTCATTTTTCATAATGTTTTGTTTGTTTTTTTTCTCTGGCTTTCTTCAAGTGTTATGTTGTTCAATATCAAGCCTGTTGTTAGTCTGTTAGCTGTAGAATCATTGTGGGATGTTGTAAACTGGATGAAGCATTGTGAAAAGAAAAGAGTAAAATCTTGATTATCCCCTTAAAACAACTATAAAAGAACTTCCTGTTTGGTCCTAATGAAGTGAATGAACCTAATGATTTTTAAAAAAGTGTATATTTCACAGTCTAACTTGTACTATGAAAGTAGGTTCATTTTTACTTATATATAATGATCTGAGTGTTCAGATAAAAGTCTGAACAAAGTTACATATTCTAATTCTACCTCATCTTACAAGTACTCAAGGAAATGTTGAAAGCATTATGTATAAGAAATATTAGCTCTTGCAATGTAGGTCACCAGAACCTAATTCAAAGATGTGACTTGCTTCAATCATCAAGAAAATTACTAAACTTTTCTCAAGTCTTGCCATCAATTTCTTTTTGGGTTTGTTCATCCAATAACTTGATTACTTGATCTTCTCTTGGGAACCCTGCATGTGAACTTCCTCTCTGCCTGTACATTGGCAGAAAACACTTCAAGACATATACCCTTAGCTGCATTTTGGCATTTAACTGATGGGAAATGGATTCTTGTGGCAATGATTTTGCTAGGAAGTACATTTTATGTACATAAGAAAACCTTTGAACTGTGAATCAATCAATAGAGGATCGTGTTTCTTGATTGATTTTTCCTCTCATTAACTTCAACAGTAGCACAGAAGCTCAGACGAGGTACATTGATATCCATTACCCTGAACTGATTTGCAACTGTAATAGCTGTTGCTATCAATATACTTAGCTGAACACCTGTGGTGGAACTGAGTCTGATCAGTGTCCTCATAGCAAAGATGGGGATTCTCAAGAAGCTTCCAGTTCAAAATGCTGAAACACTCTGCTCAAAGAAAACACTTCTGTTCACCTGCCTAACATTGATCTGCCAGCATCAATTGGTTAACAGGAGTTATATAGAGAAATGGCATTCATTATGGACTATCAGGCCTGGAAAATATGACTTCTTATTGATTAGTTTAGCTATCTAAGATAAATGTCTGTTAACTGAAGAGAAGAGGGAAAAGTGTGAAACCAATAAACATATGCAGAGCTGGAACTGATAAAAGGATGCAAAAATCAAATGTAATAAATCAATAAACTGATTGACAGCTGTTTTTCTTTTTAAAGCTTTGCATCAGGAATTCTATTTGATAGCTGTATGTTTTGAAATTCTCTTATTTGCTGTTGGGAAATTGCAAACATTTTTTCTACAAGTAAAACTAATTAGAGTTTGATTCAGATCTCAAAAAGGTTAGGGACAAATGTGAGAGAATTAGCATCAGTGGCAGTTTATACAAAAAAAGAAAGAAATGTAGCACCAGGTTTGAGGCAAGATGAAAAGGTGGAAAATTGTGTACTATATCACCAATAAAAGTTATAGATAAAAAGTTATACAACCAATCATTCACAATGTTTTCCAACTCTAGACTGCGTGGGCTAATTGAGATATTTATGTAAGTTTTTCTTACATAAATTGTTATAAATATTAACTTGTTCCAAAAGTAACATTGCATTTTTAGGGAAGGAATCAAAACCTATTCCAAATTACCAAAAATTAAATCTATTTGTTGAGAACATTCATTAATGTTAGCAATGACAAAAAAACACAGCAGGATCAATTCTTTTATTCCTTGTTGAAAGAATCTGGAATTCTGGACCGAAACAATTTTTATTGTGTTGAATTAATCTCTTCCCTACTTTTAAAGGTTTTGCCACTTGATCTGAATAGGTTCTAGGCCAAATGGTATGTCCAGTAGCACTGACATAATATTTTTAAAAAAGACCAAAAACCCACAAGAATTCCATTAAAAAGATTCTTTTTAATTTAAAAAAACAAAACAAAAAACACTTTTAGAAAATGTCTAGTGTAGTACTTATGCAAATCTGCAACATTCCAGGCCAAACAACTGAGAGAAAAGGGAAGAATATCTTGCCACCTTGTTTGTTGTTCAGTCAGGTCGGTGGTTCTGTCTACAGTGATTCAATATTTAATTTTCAAAACAGATTTTATTAGATCAATTTTGCCCTGTAGCCTTTCCTGACATTTGATATGACCTAAAATGGTTTCATTTTCAAGAAAAAAGCTCATATTTAAAAACCAGTGGTTTGGGTGGACAGCAAGGAATATAAGATAGATTTATGTTTCTTTTTGTGACAGCTTCATAATTTACCATAATTGCAAACCTTTTGCTCTGCTAACTAATTAGTCGAGTCAACTTGAATACACTTATCAGGTCTTTGACCAAAACCTCATTCATCATCTTGAACAACTTTAGAATTTTAATTAGCCAAAGATACTATGAGATAGGTAATTTCTAATTATGCTGAAGGGCCAAAGCTATTTGTGTACCAGATACCAAGAAGCCTAGCATCTTACAATGTGTTGAGTCTGTGATCAACAAGTTTTGCCTATTATCTTCAAAGGTGTGATATTTTCCTGATGAAAACACCATCTCCAGTGAAGCGAAAACATTTTTCTTCAATGTCTGACATGTATCTAAAGTAGGTTATATTTAGCTTACTAGAAGTGTTAAAAAGAAGACATCTGGGTCAAATACTAGAATCTAGAAAGTAGCTGAAATTTGAAGGAGTTTGGTAATTCTGAGTAATGAGAAAGAAACACGAGAGAATATTAAAGATGGCTGAGTAAAAGAATATTTCCAAGGAATTAGGTTGAAGTACTGCTAGCTCCCAGAAATAATTACAAATTCTTCTTGCTGGAAGGAATGTTTTCCTATTTTGTAACCCAGAGACTAGCTCAAGCAGTGCTGGATTAACTATGTAATAAAAGTAACATATTTTACGGGCCCCACAATTTCAAGGGCCCCGTACTAAAAGCTTGCAAGCTATCATTTCAGACTCAGTGATTGTGCACTTGCTCTATAACTATAGTACTATACTTCCTAAAACCTTTATGGATGACAGGGTGTTTAAGGTTAATGATTTTAGCTGATCATCACTTTTAGTTGGAGTTATTATCTTAATACAGTAATTAATGGGAGTGTGATATATATATATATGACATATAAATATGAAGGTATTAGAAACTAAACTCATTGCCGCTGCACAAAGATGAAAACAAAGTAATCCTATTACTGAAATTTATTCAATTGCAAGTAAAAATTGTTCTAATATTTGTGTATTTTCTTAATTTGGGGCCCCTATATAATATATGCTACAGGCCCTGTACTAGCTTTAATTCACCTTGAGCTCAAGAGTGAATATTATTATTATAATTATTCATGTCCACATTTAGAGTATTAGGATGAGGGCCAACACTTTTCTGGTTTAAACATTACTCCTATAGAAGTGTATATCCTTTCTTTATATTTTATTTTTTTTTAATATGTTTGTAGATAACATTAGAATGAGTATCAATATTTGCCTGATGAGAATATAATTGTCCTCATTTTAACTTTAGGTTAAGGGTGAATGCTTTTCTGCTCAAGACATAATTTCTTAATACTGACTGTGAGTTGGTCAACATTATTATTGAGATGATATATTTCTGGTAATTATATTTTAGATGGGCACAAGAATCATTACCCTGGTAAGAATGTGGTACTCATTTCAAAAGTATTTGAAAACCTGCTATTACTCTGCTAGTAAGGGATTCATTTGACTATAGCAACAATTCTTAGATTTTGACCAACTTTTATATCCATTATTCCTATTGAATTGCTTACATACTGGGAAAGGTATGTTTCTCAAGTCATATTGATATAGTGAGAACATATCATGACTAAGAATTTCTGGTAACAACAGCCACTTTTACTGCCAATTATAAAGAAAATCATTTGTTTCATCTACAACTCTCAAAATACTTGAATTATCTTTATGGTGTTGGCAGTGAAGCTGTGTTTGTTATATAATCTTTGATATGCTATTTTAATTGTATTAGAAACATCTACCAAATCTGTCAACCTAAGTTTCTTCAGTTTTTAAGTAATTCTGCCTGGCTGGCTATGTATATATGTACAGCTGCACCTATGAAGCTAGAGAGCTGAAAATTTAAACATTTACTCCTTATGATATCTAGAAAAAAATTTCTTTTTTTTTTTCTTTTTTTGAAAATTTCCCTTAAAATAAGATTTTAGAGGTTTCAATTTACAATTCAAGTTTATGCTAAATTGGTCACTTAGTTTGTGTCCGCAGTGTTCACACTTTTTTTTAAAAATTCAGACTTTTTAGTGATCACCACCCAACAAAAGGTGAGGCAAGTAACTAATTCATTGATAACTCATTTTTTCAATTTTTCCCAACACGGCATGCTGCAAAAAGACATTATGTGACTGTGACTAACCACCCCTTTTATTATATGGTTTAGTTTAGTATATATTTTAGTACCAACCTTCCAGGAGCAAAATGTCTCATGACTGAATGTTTACTAGACATTTAGTCATGAGAAATTTTGCAGACTATAATGAAAAATTAGATTTTTTAAGAACATATGAGTTTAAAGAAACAAACATGTTCAAACAGGTCTGGTTAGTCACTCAATAGAAACTCAATGTGACCCATGTATTTTGACAGTATGCTGTGCTGGAGGTGTGATCAATGAATAAGTTACTTCTCTCGACTTTTGTTGTGCAGTGATCACTAAAAATATCCAAATTTAAAAAAAAACAACCGTGAATGCTGCCAGACACGTTTTTTCTAGACATGAAATATCATGGTGCAAATTAATGTAGTTCTTTCATTCTGGTGCTAAAAATGAATGTTTATTTTCATACTATCCTTGTATGTTGGAGGAAAATGCTTGTATGCAGTAGAAAACATTTAAAAAAATACTAAACACATAACAGCAAATTGTTTATTAAACCACTACACGTTGTGTGGTAAAATATATTTAAATAAAAGAAAAGCAGTTTTAAGTCTTTGGCTGAAATTGAAAATAATAAAATTCTTTGAATTAATTATAATTTTTATTATTATAACCACCACTATAACATTTAATTATTTTGCTTGATTTGTATTTTTAAGTGCTTTTTTGGTACAGTGAGTTATCTACTCATATATGCATAACAGCATCTCTAAATGAGTAAAGGTATTCATAATAAAAAATAAATTATAGTAAAACCTCGATGTAATAGATGAATGGTAGGGGGTGTCCATTTTTTACTTTTTACCTTTTTTAATGTAAAAACAAAACAAACTTTAATACAATATACAGTGTTTACAATATAAAATTGTTAAATCATAATAAAATTATGTAATATTAACTCACCTTTTTAACAGTGTAGTTCAGTGTTTCTTGTCCTTTTTTGGTAGTGACACACAATCTCATCTAAAATCTATCATGGATACTGATGTTCTCATAAATAAGAATTATTTCAGGTATAATTAAAAAATACAATATTTTATTAATGACTAATAAACAGAAAATAAATACATATTCATGAAAAAGGTCTGTTAAATCAGAAATCTGTTATACCGAGGTCTGTTAAATCAGAAATCTGTTATACCGAGGTCTGTTAAATCAAGGGCTAACTGTATAAAATGCCCTTTGGTATCTCCATGTTAAGATGAAAGAAAAGCCCTTCAGGTCAGGAAATCAAAAATCAAAACACTGTCAGCCATATTGAATTGATCAAAGAATACAAATCAAAGATTCTTGTGTATAAGCAAGAGGCCTTGCATTCCTGGCCATGAATTTTCTGACCTATATTCACTGATCTTCCGTCTATTATAAACTATTTCCCATCCAGCACTACATGAGAATGCTGGGCCAATACAAAAGCCATACAGTATTAAAAACAAGTGTATGTTCTTTAAATCTTAAAATAATCCTGAAGTACATTAAAAATATATTCTGATATGACATAATTTTTAATCTTATTGCTAAACACGTTCCCCTTTGCTAGACATTATTAAATATATATTCTGACTTGGAAAATATTTCTTGAAAAATAATTTAACCTAAAGAAAAAAAAATTCCTTCTCCAATGAAATTTCAATGAGGTCTTAGTTTGAAGAAAAAATAAAGAAAACTGATTCCTATACTTTTAAAACTGCAAACAATAAGTAAAGCTCATATTTTATGGGCACCCTTCAAGCAATATTGTAAGATCACGATTTTTAAAATTTTGTATTTGACTTAATTTGATCTCTGTAGCGGGATCTTTTATGCAGTTATAAATGTTGTTTCTTTTAAAGAAGCATTGTAGGGATCAAGAAATAATCACATTTTCTCAGAGTTTTTTCCCCAGCAGAAATCTAATTTTCACCAAATTTTGTAGGAATTAAATAATTCCTTAAGCTACAAAATATTGTGAATGATTCATCTCAGATTGAAATTCACCAGAGAAATAATTTTGGATAGTGATTTGATTTTTTTTTTTTATTGAAATATAGTAGATAGCATACAAATTTCCCTTAAGTGATAATGTTATATATCAGATAAGAATTGCTGAAAGGAATGCAAGCCAGGAAAAAAGAAAGCAGTAGTTTAATGTATAAGTTTCTTTTTTGTCTGTTTTTTCCCTTTAAGCATGTCATTTTCCAAGTGACAACTGATATTCTTCCATCAGCAAATTGTACATCTGCTTACTGTAACAACTTGGAATATACTTGTGATTTTAACTGAATTACATACAAATGAGAATATTTGTTCACAGCTGATGGTGAACTGCAAATTACACGACAGTCAGGATAACTATTATTCTTTTAAATGACCCCAGTATATTCCCCAAGAAAATAAATCTTAATTCCTTTTATATTGTTTGTTTTTCTGGTGACAATTATCCATAGAAGGAAAAAGTTTTAAATTTAATTTTTATGCTTTAGAATACTTGTGCTATATAGAAAATATAAAAATGATATTTAAAAGTTAGTCTCTTGAAATTTTAGCAGAATTTCAGTCACTGCGGTAGTATTATTAAAGCTTGATATGGAGAGTTATGTGGCTTGGATGTGTTGCTGTGAGTGGTAGTCCTCCAAATAAACTTGCAAACCATTTGTCTTATAGTCTGGGATATATACAAAATCTATGCAAATATGTGCCAATTCATTGCAGTATCTTTTCTAGGTATGATTTCTATGTAAAGCTTACAAATGATCACTCCACTGTATCCATTATTAAATGTCACTTTCGAAAAACTCATATTTCAAAACTTTGACATATATGCAAAATTGAGACTTTTTGAAGGGAAAAACAAAACACATCCATATCTGACCAAAATGTTACAAAAAACCCAAAACTTTGCTCTAAGTTTTGTTAAACATTTAAATACTGTATATTCTTGAATATAAGACAAGGTGTATATTTCTAAAAAGAAATGGCCCAAAATCAGCAGTTTGACTGGTCAGTCAAAAATGGCCAATACTTTTGCCTATATGAATACAGCGTTGATAGAAACAATGCATATTAGCTAGTGATAATGTCCGTTGTTTTAACTCAATTCATTACCATGGTTTTTGTATGAAATGCTATATAAGTAGTATAAGGTGCATATTGTGTAATATCCTTTTAGATCTATTTTTTCATGTAGATTTGTCATCACTGATGAGAATTTCATTTTTACGACCTGGAAGCAATGATCGATATATATTGAGGATGAAAGAAATTCATGTTTTGGTAACAGCTGACCAAGTGCCATAATCAGTGAATTCATAAGATGGGGATGTCTCTCATGACGAGGTTATGGCAAAATAATAGACGGCTTATATTCAAGTCAGTTGATTTTCTGAAATTTTATGCTAAATTCTGAACTCGTATTATACTCACAGTCGATTTATATTCAATAATATATGGTACTAGCTAACTATATAACTTGTGATATCATGGTTAGGATTTCATTCACTCTTATGATTACATAGTGACACAGCAAGTTCTGGCAGTTGGGAAAAACAAAATGAAACTATAATCATAGTTGTATTTTAGTGCCAATTGCATTTAAACCCAGTTTTGGAGATCTGTTCAGAAAGTATCCAGCCATTTTGAATATCTTAAGAACTGGTTCACAGCCTTGATGTAACTTGGCAACCAATCAGAAAGGACATTACTGCGCATGCATGAACAGACACTGTCCTGTGGGGTTACATCAACAAAGTTTTAGTTTTTCTTATCACTGCCCACTGACTTTAATGCTCCTCCACCACTTCCTTGCTTTGTTTTAGTTATTTCCTGCACTAAATATTTCTGGCAGCAGAAACAATCTACTGATTAAATGCCAGATTTTGCTATCGTTGACTTAAAATTTGTTTTAGCAAGTTTCAAAATGTATGCTTTGAAAGTCAGGTAATAAAAAAAATGAAAGAAATAGTCAGTTGTCAGGAATTAATTTAAGCATTATTGATAGAATAGGGTTATTATGATTTATTATATATATTTATTATATGCATAATGATTTATTATATGCATAATGATTTATTATATATATTTATTATATGTATAATGATTTATTATATTAAAAATAGCAGCAATATTTAAATAATTTTGCAATTGCACTGCACTTAAAAATATCAAACCATTTTGCTCTACATTTGTTGATGTTAAACCAGAATAAAACCGGATGTTTTTATACGTTTGCAAAAAAAACCCAAAGAAAGATTACTCTACAATTAGTATTTAGTAATTATCCCTTTAACAGATGTTATAGACCAAAAATATAAACAGTCACGTGGCATATAATATAAGTAGATGAGAAACTCCTTACATGGTAAACATGTTTGCAACATCAAAATGAATTTATTGTTAAAAACAGTATTTTGAAAACAAAGCCGCTAATATCATGTTCCCCTTTCTACACTCTATATTGTCACCTCTAAGGAGCCTTATAAAGTTATAACCTTTAAATATATATGACTATATATGAACACCTGAGGACCTGCCAGCCACATGCAAATATTGTAGCCACAAAGAGAACATAATCCACACCAATGTGGTCTGCAAGCTTTGCAAAGTACACTTGTGCTTGAACAAAGACATAAACTGTTTTGAGGAATGCCACACCCCATTAAATTAGCCTGTTTTTGGCCTGCACCATACAATTTAAAAATCAACCTGGAGGTTTTGTCAATATCAATGTTTTGGTATGTATTCATTATATTGAATGTTATTCTTTAATTCTATGTTTTATTTAACTTTCTACTTTAATTTTTTTATATTTTCACATTTTGAGTAAGGCACCATATATGATCACTTCATCAGAGGGGTTTTGCCCCCATAGACAGAAAAGATTAAGAAAACTTGCAAATAGGTCTAGTTTAAGATACAAAAAGTTTGTTTTGATATCTAAAATATTTTTAGGGGTGTCCTATAAAGGGTTAAACTTTTTTCCCTCTCTATGTGCTTATGTCTGGCTAATGATTTCAAACTTATACACTAAATTGATTATTCATGAATATGAGGTCACTATTAGTTACAAGGAATACAAGCACATTGTTAACAGCCCTACAATCATGTGCTTAGAGGATTCAGTCTTTTTTACTATCAATACTTGGTCTGGCTAAAATGTTTCAACATACCAAATTCTGCAGATTTTATATGTTTTTGTATACTTAGATATCTATTTAGATATAACTGTAATTATAACTATTACACAAAAATAAATATCTAGATGGTTTTTCAATACAAGTAAAGATCATTTTAATATGAAAATTATTTTACACATAATATAATGACTACAGCTGGTTTGGCTGACATCGATATTGTACAGTTTATTTACTTTTTCTCACTTATGTAGGGATGATTATAATAAAATTACCCTATTAACTTCATTATTGAAAATGTTGATTCCTTTCTTTATGCTAGTTAGCAGACTTGCCTTTTTGTCTGTATTTATTAATCACTGCTACACACAATACTGTTTTATTGCTGGGTTTATGTTATTCATGTGTTCTGATATTTATATGTATCTATGTATCTGGACTTCACCCAGCCTTAACTGTTCATAGTAGAAACTTGAAATGTTGCACTGTGTGTGGGACTCAAAGAGTAAGGAAAATGTCTTTTCTGTTTTTTGAAAATTCCCCCTAAATAGATTTTTATAGGGAGGGGGGTTCAATATGCAATGTATGTTTATGCTAAATTGGTCACTAGTTTGTGTCTGCTTGTTTTTTTTTTGAAAATTCAGACTTTTAGTGATCTAACAAAAGGTGAGAGAAGTAACTTATTCATTGATCACAACTTTTTTTACTTGATCACCCCCAACACAGCATGCTGCCAAAAGTAAAATGGTAACATGACAATTTCTATTTTCTTTTGAAAATTCAGACCATTTTTAGTGATCACAGCCCAACTTTTTAATTGATCACCCCAACACAGCATATAAGTATGGTAGTGATTCATAATTTCCCTTGAATGCTAGTTTTGTTATTCTTTTCATATTTGCATCGTAAGATCCCCAAAAGAAGTTTTAACAATGAAAACATTCTAAAAATCTATCTGAAATTTAACATACAAGCAAGTGGGGTGTGTCACCCTACTTGCTTGTATGTTAAATTTCATTTTTCATGATATTAGTCTCAATACTTGACTTACACCTTATAGGTGTGTAGTATCATTTGCTATTAAAAATCTTTTCTTGTATTGTTTTTAATTGTTTTTAAATAGTTAACAATGATTTTACCTTAAAAATGGAAAACTTCCAAAATATAATAGCAGTGGACTTTTGAAGTAGCAGGTTATTTATATTGATACTCAAACCTGTTTTGCTTGATATATTTAAATCACATAGAAACATAAATTTGTGGGTGGAGACTTAAAAAATCTCATCTTTCAAAGAGTATGTAAGGCCTTAAGAATACATTTTAAGTATAATCTGGATCATATTTTATCTTGGGTCATATTCTGCCTTGATTTATATGCATTATAATTGTAATACAATACAAATAAAATGCATTATTTATGGTCACTCAGTGTGAATATTCATCAGACCCACAATATAAATATTAATATTGCTTATAGAGTAATACTCCTGCTGGGGTTTTCCTGAAACATGTTATAACTAATCCTAATTACCATTGTGAAGTCATAAAATTCTGAATTCCAAAACATGTCTGGTGCCAAAGAGTTAATATAAAAAATTTCCAACTGTATCTCAGTTTACATATCACTCCTCTTCCTAATGCTGTGAAGATTCTCAATTATTTTCAATCAATCTCTTCCTTCAAATAGCAAAGAACATATCTTAGTTTAACTTGATATAAGGCAATGGTTACCTTGCTCTCATAGTTTAAGCTTTCCATTATTGCAGACTTTTGGACATAGCTACAGACAAAATAACAGTTTTGCAAGCCATTAAGAATAAGTCTTATGTAAAATGTGTTGAAATCCTAATAAATTATACATATATCATGTACATATACAGTCTATAATTTTGAGAAATGTCATTATTATTCCAAGAGTGGCTCGGACTATTGTATTCATTTTTTGTATTGCTTTTGTTGATTCCACAGCATTTCAGCCAATCCATTCTACTGTCTTCTTCACGTGTAGAATCTGTAAATAAAGAAGAATCTCTTTCTCACAGAAAAAGGTGTAAAAGGCTGTAGAATGGATTGGCTGAAATGTGTTAATGATAAAAGCAACACAAAGAAAGTCTTCAATATTCTGAACAATGTTTGGAATACACCTACTAGGATCTACCGTAAGATCGTCCACCTGATAGATCACTGATGGGTGGTTATTTTAGGTGGGTGTTTATTTGGGGGTCAAGTTTTGTAGATGAAAATTAGAAAGCATTTATGTTTTAGTGCACTTTAGTATTAAAAAAACGGACAACTTGAATACGCATATAATAATTAAGACATTAAGTCCGAAATAGTTGTCAATTCATTGTATAAACAAAAGGTTGCTTCAAAGAAATTATTTTGCTCAATACTTCACTATTGCAGAATGAGTTTGAAAACAAACAAGTTATATTATTTATTACAAAAATTAAATTATTTTTTGTGTTTGCCAGTACTAATATAATATATAGACTGTAAATACAGTCTATATAATATATAGACTGTATTTAGTATATGTTCAACTCTTAAGACACTTAAAAAGAAAACACTGTCCAAAGAAGTACCAAATACGATTAAAACGAGTTGCTGATTGATAGTGAAGTGAATAAAAACATGTGAGTCATAACTTTTATTGTTTTATTATGCTCAATTTAGCAGTTGTGATGGCCTTTGAATAATGGCCCTGGGCTATTATTTGGTCCATTTTTTGCACCTAAATTTGGCTGTTTTTCCATTTTACCGCCCTGGGCTATCTTATGGTAGATCCCATTTTCTGTGTGTAATTAATTTATTCAGGTAATAGTAGCTTTAACTTAGACATGTTGGAATATGGGCAATATATGGCTTCTAGGAAGCAGAGGAGATTTCTTGTTTCATACATTTTCATGTCTTAATATTTATTGCTCCTGTGTGTTAGCAGACACTGTCTATGCAAAAAGTCTCTTACAGTAGTATCTATATATTTTGTGAGATTATGATCAGTTTTCTACATCTTCCATGGAGAAAGCTCTTTTCTAGGAATATTTAAAGTATTATGTATACTGAAGGTATGTAACAAAGTAAAAGCATGCATATTAAATCGCCAGTAATATCTGAGTTAAAAAAACACTTGCTTTTTCTTCAACAAACTCAGTAGATCCCCAATATATTATATCTGCAATATCCTTGTTATTTAAGAACATACTGTTTCTTATTAATTCCCTATCTCTACTGTCTGCACTGTCCCTGAATCTGAAGGAAGCCATGATCAATGCTCCTAATGCCAATAACTTATTCATGCTGTTATATTCTTAGTTATTTCAGTGAAGGATTTTTTCTTCCCGTTAATGAATGGTCTTAGAGTATTAACTACTAATGTAATCTCGGCTGCGTTTGGCTCAGGATTATTCGGTGGCAAAGATGACATTTCAACCTAACATTGCTGGCTATTTTTGACAAATGGTTTCCTGCAACTGAATTACTGAGTGTGTATATTGCTCATCACTTTTTCATACCTTGTCACAACCAGGCGAGCGCAATCAATATAAGCCATAATTGAGATGGACCCACAGAAATCTTCTATCAAAATATCTGTTTTTCCATTTAATTACACATCAGGCAAAATATATTGAACTCATTTGCCATCAGTCTAAACTCCATAGAATCAATGATTATTTTTAAAAACTGAAAAAAAAAGTATCTTTATAAACCTTTCCTTAAATTCACAAATGGTTCGGATGATAATTATATTCCAGTTACAAATTGTCAAGAATTACATCTCAACTTTTTGATACCAGTGACCTCACCTACCAGATATCAGTGAATATAGGTACTTATGCATGATTCCATTGGGGGTAGAGAGCTGGTTCATTAGAACTTGACCATTTATTGGGTGGCTGCTTTAAGACCCAGTGGTTTGCCACTGGCCTTGTCTCATCTTCAGGGGAGACAGGCACCATTCACAAATGCCTAGTTCCTGGGGATCTGATCCCAGGCAGTCCATCCCCATTAAATTAAAAGTGGAAAGGTTAGTGGGTAAATCCTGATGCCTGCAGCTATGTCAATTGAACTGGGCAATTTTTGACATTTTCCACAGTGAAGAAAGCCTTGTGCTGCATTTTGTCTGCATGGAAAGAGTAGTAAATACTGAAAGCAGTTTGTTGAGCATGGACTATACAGTCCATTACATTCTGATGTTTATGTACACTTTGGATTGAATAGAAGCCTGTTAGTCATGAGTAATTGTGTGTTTTTCATTATACAAATAAACATTTATGTTTTACTTCTAATTTAAACCTTTTCTTACATGCAATACACAGTATTCCTAGTAGAAAAAATGCTAGCAACATGGAACTCATTTTTTCTACAGTTTGAAATGGAATATTCAATGTTTTTATATTTCTTTACTGCCTTTCAAAATGTTCAATAATGATACAATGCTTTGATCTGAGGCAAGCGACCAAGAAAGAGAAATTAAAATCACATCAGAGTACTGACAGTAAAATATTAGATGAAAGTAAATCCAAAATACATGCCTGCATATAAGGAATATTTGATTAACTAACAAGAAACATTAACAAAATCATTCGCACTTCTTGTTAATCAAATATTAATTACCTACATGCAAGTTTCTTTTTGTTACTGTGCTCATTTGATTTACAATTGTATATTGAAAATATAGGTTTCTCCTGTTTCTCAATATATTTGTCCTGTTTTATGAGTAAATAGATCAAATTAACTCAGTAAAGCAGGAACCACGATGCCCGAGGGGCTGGGTGGGCATAGATCACCCCACTTTTTTGCAAAACTGACATTCTTTCATATGTAAGCACTTCATATATGACTCTTTGTCCATCTATATAATCCTCTCTGTAAAGAAGAGAAAGAAAACAAAGAGAATTGTTGTGTTTTAAAAACATTAAATCTACTTCATAGGTTTTCCACATTTGGTAAATTTAATGAATCAGATTTTCAAATCTGATGAGCGAAGTTTATATTGTAGTTTTATTTTTGTTTTGTTAAGGAGCTATTTTGTTGAAGAAATTGCAGTCAGAAATCGAAGAGTATTATGAACATGATGCAATTCATCATGTTCTAAATACCTCCAATTTCTGATATTAATTAATGTCAAAACATAAGTAAATAATTTTCCTTAAATGCCTTTTCTGGCAATCTAGAGGAGTCAATCTTTTTAATTTTCACCACAGCGCCAACCATGGGGCCCCTCCACTTTTAAAACCACATTGTGGGCCCTGTAAAGTAAATCATTTTTGCTGAAACTACCATATTTGATGGTATATAAGCCCCCCCCCACACACACACACTTTATAAAGAAATGACTCCAAAGGTAACTGTAAACATTATTGTCCAGTCCCACATTGGCAAGAGCTTGACAAGTTAAAAAAAAAAACTAGGTGATAAATGAAAAGAATTCATTTATCACCTAGAAAATACATTTTTCTCTCAATATTACCTGCTGAAATAAGAGGGTTTATACAATTCTACATTAGTGTCTTTCAGTATGTTGTCACTGACATTTTTTCTTCAACCTCTTTACTTATTTCTTTGATTGTAATTAACTCTTTTCTGCATACATATAAAATATATATTTCTGCATTCTCTGATATGAAACAGGTAATAATGATCAGCCTTGTTTGCTACACATCTTGCTAACTCTAATCACACACGTTGAGTGCAAAAGAAAATGGACTGATTCTTGGTACTTCATCACTTATAAAATCATATTCCACTTATTTATAACTAAGCCTTGTCAAATTTCTTCATAAAAATTCCCTTCAATCTTTAACATGTATACATTTAGTCCTATATTTTTTGTTTAATTTGAGATTACATCACACAATCTTGTTTTGTAGACAGAAAAAGAGAAACAAATGCTGTTGATATACTGAATAGTAATTAATACTTTTTTAACTTATAGTTTAGTTAATTATTTTTGTTCAGAAAAGTTTTTCTATTTTAAAGCTGCACTGGTTTTTCTTCTTTTGCATGAACCTTGACCTCATATTATCATTTTATGGCTGTTTAAAATTACTTATGTCTGAAATCAGCTAATCACGATGTTCATTGAAATGACATGCAAATGTTCCTTGCTTGAGCCAAAGAAATGGCATGCTAATCTTCTTTTGCTGCAATCTCCAAGTGTATAAGATAAGGATTTAGGTGCTGTCAATTCATTGAAACGATGGCTTGAAAGAAGAGGAAAGAAAGATCTTTCATGGGGAGCAAGGATTTCTACCACTTTAGGGAATTAAATGTCATGGAAAAAGTATTGTTTGAAAAAGTATGATTGGAGAAATCTGGATAAAAAAAATAGATTTCTCTGCTGAGCTATATGGCAATAAATGAAGAACTTTCTCCCTTAATGTTCTAACTTCCTCAATGAAAAGAAAATGAAAATAAATAAATAACAAAAAAAAATGAGCTATCCAGTCAAAATTTATCTTTGAGAATTGATGTGTGCAGATTTATATAATGGCACATTATGCTTAGATATTCACACACAAGCACGTACAGGAGTATACACGGATTGTGTATATGTGTAGCCATTTACATACTTTGAGATACATTTATTGATGAATTTTTTCATATATGGCATATTTTCAAGGAAGAGTGAATAAAAATCCAATAAGGAAAAGGTTTCTTTCATTTATTGAATTTTCTGAAAGTTTTGCCAAAGAGAGAAAAGAGACAGAAGAATGCAGCAAAAATAGAAAAAAAAAAATTATCTCTAAGGAAGAAAGAAAAAAAAAAAGATTCCTTTATTTTATTTTCATCAAAATCTCCTTACCTCCAGGCCATGATGAGAAAGACTGTAAAGGGGGAAAGACAATGCAAAAAAAAATTGAAGAAAATTAAAAAGAAAATACTCTCTGAAAAATAAAAATGAAAAGAAGAAATGTGAAGGGGGGGGGGTATCAATTCATGAATTTATTTTGTTGTTTTGATTATCATGCGAAGAACTGTAAAGGGACATAAGCGATAATCTTTTAGAAACAATCATATCATACAGTTATAACATTACAAGAGGTTCAGATAACCTCTCTTACATTGATTCAGAACTAATTCTATCAATATATAATCTTAAAATCATAGAAAAACCCATGGTATGAAATTCCGAATAAAAACCTTTTAAAATCATTTTTGTTTTACTTTTTCAAATCTATTCAAAAATTTATTGCTATGTTATTATCTTGTGTATAAACTCAATGCTAAAATATTTGTTATTAGCGAATCAATGTCAAATTCTGTGTTACGGTCTCCTTGCTGGTTTGTGTCTTTTTCTCAATTTATATCTATTTACCAGTTCATGAGCATTTGTACTCCTCTCTATTGACTAAAATGCTGTGAACATTAAAAGTACATGTACATGAGTAAACAGCTCCAATAAAATTATCTTTACTATAATTTCTTCAATAGTTTAAGGAAACATCTACTGACAAAAGTGAAAGGTAATTATCAAATTCCAGTCCAAGTTGGAGTTGACTTTGTTGTTCCCCCGTAACAAGAACAAGAAGAAAGATCCTCACCAAATTTTGGAGAGTAAACTCTTAACTGTCTGTCTATCCCGTCACGTTAAACCAAACAGATATATAAAATTAACATTTGAAATGATGACCTAGTGGTTGGTAGGTGGCTGTCTTACCAACTGAGCTAAACTGACACATCTTATACATTCACAAATTTATTTATTTATATATACAATACAAAAATTGCAGTAATCATCTTCAGTCAGAGTGGAGTTTGACCCTGCAGCAGACAGGCTTGTTTTATTTCAAGTCCTTTTTGCTTCCTGTTAGGATATTTAAAACCTAAAAAAATGCTACATAAACAAAAAATGTATAAATTTGTATTAGTTGTGATATGATCATTGATTCTCTAATTGTATCGCAAAAGTTCTTGAAAACAAATATTAATCTGATTAATTTATTGATCTTTAGGATACAAGCAAAAGATACTGAATCTACTTTACCTCCCTTGGATTTTGATTAGAAACATTTTTAAATGAATTTTGCAGTTTTATATAATCTATATTCTGAGGCATCTTAGTCCAACAGACTCAATTTTCAAGAAGAACACAAATGATTGGTTAGGGTTGCGGTCAAGAAAAGGATTTTAAGGATGAAAGCATTTTTAAACAAAAATAATTTATAAGTCACTCAAAGGATTCCAACACTGGACCACATCAGGTGTGGTAGCCGAATTACTTAATTCTTTCAGTTAAATTTCTCCATAACTAAAAATTTGTACAGCAAAATCTCAAGTATAAATGGAATTTAGCAAGCACATTGCACATTAAAATCTATGAATTCATGAAATAATTCAGATACAAAACAATTTATATAAAACCAAACTTTCAGTTACTTAAAAACTGAAATAAATGGCACATTTATCTATACTGATAATGTTGTAGATTTTCAGATGTTTGTGAAGGTCTTTTATGGCACATATCAACAATGTTGGTGGCCAAATATCTCTCCTTTTGAAGTAATTTAAATCATTTTCAGTGGTAAATTTTGTAAGTACTAGAATGGAGGAAACACTCTGCTTAATCTGGTAAAATCTTGGTGATTCATATTGATGTTAACTGACCAAAAATAATGAATCACATTTGTAAAGTTAATGATTAAAGAAATAATGGATGTTTTATTCAGTTGTTATTGGCAGTATTTTTTAAAAAAGCATAAATTCAATAACACCAAGAAAATATGGTAGTTATAACAAATATTAGTCATTTTGAGAAGGGTCATTTTTTTGGCTGATTGAACTCCTTCTTGTTTGAGTTGCTGAAAAATTGTTGTTTACCAACTTCACATTTGAATAGTACACCTGAAGAAGGCCGTAGAATGGATCGGTCAAAACGTTATGTTAACAACATAAACAAGGAGTTCAATTGTCTGTAAAACTCATTGAACATTTTATTTTGAATTTTATTATTAGATAAAACATCGTCCATTATTATTAATTTTTAACTAGTATTAATTTCATCTTAATTTCAGCTGCTTTTCATTGCAACTTATCAGGCCATCATTCTATAACTATTAGTAAATAGTGCAGATTGGAAAAAATGAAGAATAAGCTTTTGGCAAGACTTGAGATCACATCCCTTTTTTCTTGATAAACCTGTTTTAGCACAACTATGAAAGCAAATGGTTGCAGAAGATCAAATCTAACCATATAGCTTTATTTCTTATTTTCTCTGAACATTTACTGCCGCCATCTTTATGGTTTGTTTATATACACTAGTAGTATTAATAAGTGTCATTATAATTATCATACACTAGTAGTATTAGCAGTATTATCTTGAATGTTGTTATTAGATAATTTTTGACTAGTATTTCTTTCATCTTGATTTCAGCTGCTTTTCATTGTAACTACTCAGACAGTCATTCTGTGACCGTTAGCAAATAGTGCAGATCGGCAATAAAAAATAAGCTTTCAGCAAGACTTGAACTCGCACCCTTTTTTTTACTCAGGAAGCCTGTCTGTAATTAAGCTGAAAAATATTAGTCAAAAATTAATAATAATAATAATAATGACTCGTTTTGTCTATTATGAAAGTTATTATGCAACTCACAATAGATAATGATAGCACAAGTAGGTAATTATCATTGATATTATAGGAAGTTTAACAATTATCATCATTAGACTGAGAATGCTCTCAATTCTTGAATGCTTTATTTTAGATTGCTGAAATGCATCAAAAGCATACGCAGATTATATCAATAAAAAATTTGGACCTGTTGTATTATTCAGATAATTTCTGAATACAAAACAAAATCATTTTTTAATGCCTACTCATTATTTTACAAAAATAAATACATTAAAAAAATTCAAATAATCACTCAAATGAGATGTATTATGCTGTCTTATTGTTCTTATATTCAATTTTAATATCACTTAGGGATTAAAATTTTATGTAATAATTTTATAAAATATCTTTAGAAAATGTTAATTTGACTTTGGGTAGTTTTAATCTTTTTTTTTCTTCTTCCCTGTGGAAAAATGAAGATGCATGTTTTTTTTTCTTTATTAAATTTGAATTAAAGCTATTTCTCATATAAATTTGAGTTTGAATTGGAACAATAAAATATAATTAAATCTCGGAGAAAAAGAAAATGATTAAAACATTTTTATTCAGATATTTGTCTAATAAAAAGGAGATTAATTGGATACCAGGAAAGCAAATCACTTGGAATGAGAATAACAAGTGGCCAATTTAAGGCCTCAGTTTTTGTGAGCGGATAGAACAGGGAATAATAATTACAATTTCACATGATTTTTGTTGATTCACTTCTTTATTTTGTTGGTTAAAAGTATTGTCTATGAACAATGCACAATGCCAACATAATAATGGTAATAATAAAAGTATTGCTATTGATCACAAAAAAAACACATGTTTATATTATCAGTGCAACTGTTATATTGGTAACTGTGCAGGCATAGCCCAATGGTTGAATTTGGAATCGTGGGGCATGATAGCTGAGATTTATTTTCTTATAATAAGCTACTTGAGTTAATAATTACTCTGAGAAAAAAACCTGATTTAAAACCATTAGAAAAATTCACTTCTTCTGAAAGTCATTCCTGTATTATCTTAGTTATACAGATTTTCTCTGTTTCTAATATGAATACATTTTGAGGATGTTTTATTTTTAAAATTTAGCACAATGCTCAAGATATGTTTGTGATGCCATAGTATGACATTCAGAATCTCAAATTTGTAATAGAGGAATATGCAACTGAGTTGATTTCAACTTCGAGTTGTTTCTGTATAAAGGGAAATTTTAATTGTGGATTTTTTCCTGAAAATGCAAAAAAAATGACTGGCTGATAAATGAATCTTCTTTCATATAATGTATGATTTCTTTTGACAAACTCTGTATTGTATACACATTACTAATAAACTAAAAAGAATATTAACCACAAAAAAGGGCTTCTATTGTTTTATCATCTTCCTCATAAACAACCTACAAATTTAATATTCCTATTGGAACAATTACTTTTAATAATGTGCTAATAGATCCGTGGAGGTGCAGACTAATTCTACTGACTACATAAATGTATGTATTTAAATATAAATAAGAATTTACAGATGTGTTAGTGTCCCAAACATAGAGCTAAAAGTCAACTGATCCAAAATTAATCAAGGTAAATTTAAATTATACACAGTTGAAACTTTGTACCAGTGATTTTACTAGGAAAATAATTTAATGTAGAATAGAAAATATGCTAATAATTTTTTGACTAGATTTTCTTTTCATCTTATTTTTGTTGCTTTTTTATTGCAATACACTGATTATTTTGCATTCTATGGCTGTTAACCCATTAACTGCAGATGATGGAAATTTCCATCAGTCACACAATGGACCCTTCCACTTTTTCTGCTTGTTTCTGTGTTTATCTGTCCATAACTTTTTGTGGAAGGGTCCATTGTTTAGAGAGAAAACAAACTGTTCAGCTTATTTTGCACCATTCTGTATAATCAAAGTTACCACTGCATTTAGAACATGGCCACTGAGCAGCTCCTTCCGCAGTTAAGTTAAGCATTGTATTGGAAATAAAGAATTAGCTTCTGAAGAAATTTGAACTCACCTTCCTTACCCTTGGGGAGCCTGTCTGACAAGAATAGCACCTTAATGATTAGGCTATGAAGGCATCCAAGCAGATGTCATTCAAATTTAGTCATATAACCACATTCTTCATTAGCCAGTTTTTATTCTACATCATATTGTTTACACCTAGTTGTAGTCTTGTTGGCCAGACTTCTTCGATAAAAAAAACAAAACGAAGATTTTTAAAAATTAGTCAAAAATATAATGACAATGCTTCATCTACGAAGATCAAACAATCTCAAAATAGATTTCAGATAACCTCTAACAAGAACCATCACCTTTGTAACTATAAATATTTGTGCATATCAAATGTTATTGTACATTCTGGATAAATCTTTTTGTTTCATTAAATATGGTTATTTTATTGTTTAACCTACTGAAAAAAAAACTGCATAATTTTTACCATCTTGATATTATTACATAAAATGGTAGTAATTCTGCTAATATCTTTGATTGCAAAATGGCACATTGTAAACACTGTTTATGGAATAATATAAAAGCTCCTTCACTCGGTAGAATGAGAATAAAATTAATTCTGTCCATAAATGAACCCATTCTCAAGAAAAAGATGAAGCATCACCCCTTCTCTTTCTACATTCCGCAACAACACGATAAAGGGTTATTGGTATAGAATGATTAAAATTCCAGTGTGATTGTAATCATACAGAATACGCACGATAAGAAAAATTTCCAGCATTGATGTCCAAATATCAAGGTGGCTCCCTGGTGATCTCTGGCTAATAATTGGGACTGATTATAACTCTTTAGATCTTGTTTTCATTACAGAATTGACAGACGTGTGTTTGATGCACACATCTTTTTTAAATATTCATTTCTTAGAATGCACATGGTTTTTGAGTCACTGAAAATCATTAGACCAGATGGCATCTTGGCCATCCACTGATTGTTTATGATAATTTTGCATGCACTGAATAGTTGTTACCCAGGGACATGTAATCACAGATTTATTTCATGATTCTGTCTCATAGTTAAAGTGCTTTTGTCATTGCAGATTGAGTCAAAATAATTGGGACTCTTTAATCTCAAGTCTCCTTTTTGAGCAAGCAGAAATAACATGAAAGTCTTTGTATACAATTCTTCTAAATATTGCAGATTCACTGTTTTGTATTCAAAAGGTTTATCAGTCTCTCTCTCTTATTTCATAAACTATGGCTCAAGTGTTTAAAGCAAATGCTCTCTGAATGAACATTTACATTATGACAAGCTGTCCTTTAATTGTCTTTGATATTTTCTTGTCTACTAGAAAAGCACTTTCAGACAACAGTAGGCTACTAATAACTCCTTTTTTAAATTCTTAGTTTTGGTAGTCATAATTTTAACATAAATGTTTACGAAGGATCAAAAAGTCCATAGCCTGACACATAGTTATTAGCTGAATTTTGATCTGAAATATACACTTTATAATGTTTGATATGTTATTAATATTCCCCACTGAATTAAGTTCATTGACAAGGATTGAGATTATGTTGAAAAATATTTATTTGCTCTATGAAATAAATGCTTCATTCATCATTAGGCTACAGACTACAGATGTACCTATGTATATATCAAATAACCACTTAGATACTATCAAGTCTACAGCAACAATATGAAATCAAGGAATGGATAAATTTTATATCCGACAGAATATGATAGTTATAAAGACAATAATTAATTGGGAACCCGTATCAGCCTGGCATCATTGTTAGTGATTGCTGAACGGGCGGCCTAGATTGTATAAATGAATAAAGAAATCGAACCTGTGTCCCCCTTGGAAGCAACCTATACACAGTCCTGCTCTTTACCATGAGGGTGCCGTTAGCTCAGTGGTAAAAAGCAGGACCGCATATAGGTTGCTTCCAAGGTGGACGCGGTTTCAATCCCTGCATGGCACTTGTTTCTTTATTCATTTATACAATCTAGGCCGCCCGTTTAGCAATCACTAAAACCGTTGCTGGTCTGATATGGGTTCCCAATTATTAATTACTAATTGTCTTTATAATTATCATAATAACAATATGTTAAAGATCTTTCTTAGGAAATAAATGAATGGTTGGACTGATTTTATACTCCCAGGTATTATTAAATGAATCAATAACTTATCCAATTGAACTGGTGTTTTATAATGTTCTGAAGATATAATATTTTGAGGTTACAAAAATACATTCTGATTAACTGCTCTAAACCCATTCATAACATTTGGGTTAATTAAAACAAATAGACAGGTTAGTCACAGATTAGAAACCGTCATGTGACCATTGTCTTTTGGCAGCATGCCATGTTGGGGGTGATCAGTTAAAACATTGGAAAAATGGGTGATCAATGAAGAAATTACTTCTCACACCTTTTGTTGGGCCATGATTACTAAAAAAAAGTTTTCATAAAACAACCATGAATGCTGCCGGACACAAACTAAGGGCCAATTTGACATACACTTACATTACAAAAAACGTATTTAGTGGCGATTTAAAAAAAAAAACCCAACTTCTTTCTGGCTCTACTGGTATGGTCTGTATGTGTGATACATACATATATAGCCAGCCAGCCAGACCAACTTAAAAACTGGAGACACCTATGTTAACGGTTCTAGTTGACAGTTCCTAATATGAGTCCTATACACTTTCTTTAATTCCAACTAGCTGGCAATTCCACAGGTGTTAACAACTAAGATTATCCATTATCTCATGCCTCTGCTCTTCTCTCACCCTATACATGTATCTTCTCATTCTCTCCCTTATCCATTCTAATCTTCACTGCCAGTCTATGATACTATCTAAATGTTATTCACACATGGATTAGTTTCATAAGCAAAAATGTTCCTACCACCTCAGTTAACTACTTAACTCTTATCTGCCTTCTCCCTTCCTACCCTCTTATTAAACTACCTAACTTTCTTCCCTTCCCCTTCATTAAACTACCTATTTGCCTTTTCTCACCTCTTTCTTTCTAGATAAAATAAGTAATATTTTAATTTATAGTAATAGAATAAATAATATTTTATATGAAATAAGTAATATTTTTATTTATATAATTTATACTAAAGTAATATATTTTCATAAGAAATTACTCTGGTTTGCTACACTGAATCTTAACCCAAATTTTTTACAAAATTGTAATTCTGTAACATTACAAAGAAATGGACAAAGAAAATCCGCTTTACAAAAGTCTTGATGCCTCCGTCATTTGCTTTATTCAAATTTCAATGTTCTGAAATTCTCTCTTTCGTGATTTGTCTGTTTTTGACCAATTGACTAATCAGAGTGTAACGGTCATATTTTGTCACAAGCAGAATTATTGTATAGATGTGTTCAAATTTTTTAAGCACATAAGCCCATGTGGAAATAATTAACAAATCATTCTGATCAGTTTATATATTTGATGCTTTTTGAACATATACTATCTTATAAAGTTTTTGAATGTTTTTTAAAAATTAGTCATTAATCTCACATGATATGTTTCTCATGGTTCACATTTTAGTGGTGTTGATCTATGTACTTTCAGATATTTATTACAGCTTCGAGAAAGATATTTTTTAATTTCGCCTGCTTGCTGGAGCAACGATAAAAATCATAAAAGTGTCAATCTGCCACTTTTTTCACTAGGGTTATGCATAACTATCATTCAAGATAATTTATCAGCTTGAAGCATTTTTATATAAAATGGACATGTGACCTATATATTATTGCTATTGTTAAATATGATCTGCTTTAAATATTTAATGATCAGAAGGGAATCTATGTTGCTGATTGTGGCAGCTACATAGAATATTTATAGGCATGTGAGTGTATCATTTTTATTGTTTCTAAATCTATAAAAGTCACACATCTATCTATACAAAGTGTCATCACTTAATTTACAGACGCAAGTATACTGGTTTAAAAATTGAAATCATTTCATCTTATTTGATTTACATATCCTCTAAACCAGTGGTTTTCAAACTTTTCCCCCACAGACCATTTAATGTTCTCAAAAAATGTGTGCACGCCTAAAGAGTTTTTTTAGGTGATTATAGTAAAAATCAGCCATCACACGTTTTCAGAAACTTTATATAAAAAGTTTTTGCTTTTCACAGCCCTCTTACATGGCTCCCACAGACCAGAGGTCTGCAAACCACATTTTGAGGACCACTGCTCTGAACCATACACAGATTAAGACACATCTTGTTTTCTTGCAATTGATATGTATTTTCAATAAAGAAAGAGTAACTGACCAGTTCAGCTTCTCTTTGGGAGGCACCCAAATTCCATCCTTGACAGAAATACCAGTCAAGAGTCTGGGTAAGATTTTCACCAGCAATTTGAAAGACACTGCAGCTTGCCAAACAGTTATTGATGACCTCAACACTTGGCTCTCCATAGTGGACAAGTCAAGGTTTCCTGGAAAATTTAAAACATGGAATCTTGCCACAAATCCTCTGGTCGCTTCTAACCTATGAAGTCCCAATCACCTTTGTGGATGGTCTCAAAATGAAGATCAACCAGTTCCTGCCCAGGTGGCTGGGCCTGCTACAGAGCCTAAGCTCCATTTCCCCTTATGGGTATAACACTTCCTTTCAGCAGCCTGACAGAGGAGTTTACCCGAGCCAGAGATATTATGCTCTACCAAGATTCCACTGATGCCAAAATGGGATCCTTGGAGCACATCCCCAGCTGTTGCCCAAAAGCCTTGAGTGAGGGGTGGTATGACCAGGTACTGTATGCAGTGGCAGACACCATCTGAATCCTGATGTCTGTGACAACCAAGCAAGTAGTGTTGTTAGAGCTTAATGTCCCCTGGGAAGATTGGATGGAGGAGGTGGAAGAGAGCCAAGCATGAAGATCTGGTAGCTGAATGTCAAAGGAAGGGGTGGAAGGCCCACAGTAAGCCTGTTGAGGTGGGCTGCAGAGGCTTTGCAGGCCAATCTCTGCACCGAGTCCTGAAACTCTTGGGGCTATGTGGGCTGCAAAGAAGAAGAGCCATTAGGAAAATCTTGGAAACTGCTGCGAAGGCTTCCCATTGGCTCTGGTTGGAGAGGGTTGGTGTAATGAGCTATGTGGACACAAGTCAGGGCTTGATCATCCACAGCTCTGTTGCCCGGCTGATGGTGTCTGATGTTAAGACCCAAAACACTTGATGACCTAGGGTCCATCACTGACAATGTGTCCAGTTTGCATGATAAAGTGTAATAAAGAATATAAAAAATAAAACAATATAAATGATTTAGGCACGCTAATGTTGATTTGTCAAAAATACTGTGGTCAAATAGTTTAGAGCCACTCCAATTATCTGCAAGTTTTATTAAGTAAGAAGTTTGCACAAACAAATAGGAGTAAATGACAGAATCAACATTAATACCTATTAAGGTAATGAGAACTCTTTAATAGAGCATCACATCTATAAGTCATTGATGCAATTAGATTCTTTACTGCTTTAAACAAGATTTTTTCCCAACATTCTACTATATTATTATAGAGATCATTGTCCTTTTTGGTCATATTATGTCAAATGTTACGTCAAATGTTACAATAGTTTTGATCCTTTGCCCTAAGTTCTCAATGTGGTTAAGATCTGGCCACTGCAGCACCTCAATGTTATTGTTTTCAGTGTAGGTTCTGACGAGTCTGGTGATGTGTTTCAAGTTATTATCATGCTGTACAAGCTACACTTCGCCCATATGATTTATTATGATTATGGCAATTACAATATTAATGGTTCTTTGACTTCAGTGATGAATTATTTAAAAGTAGATTCTGTTAGTTCAAAGAGACTAACACTGTTTTGTTTTTCGTTTTTTGATTTTTATATTTGATTTGTGAAGTACAAAGGTTTATTACTTTGAGGTGTCAAAATTTGGTTTAGGTTTGTAATGGAACCTTCAACTGCAGAGTAGATTGAAAAGTGAAAAGAACCTTTTAAAGTTTGCTTTATTGTTTTCAAAATCCATTCTTGGATAAGATTGTTATCCTAAAAAGTTGTACCCAAAACTTTTTAAACCATTGCAGTAAAGATATTTGGTTAAAAGATAAAACACATGGTTAGAATTCATCTTTTTCAGCCAGCCAGAAGACATATCTACTGTTTTTCAAGATTAGCTCTCCCTTTGCAAAGAGGATATAAGGAAAAGGATTGCCAGCCACACACACACACACACACACATATATATATATATATATTCTTTTTTTTTACTTAGTAGGATCTAGTTTATATATTATGTAATCCAGACTTTTCCCAGAAAATACTTTCAGGCTTTTCTATGTTCCCCAGATTTTTATTTTGATAGTAAACTATTTCTTCTCTGTTCTTTTTTTTTCTTTTTAGAAAAAAGCTACAAAATCTCTTTTGGATTTAAAACAAGATGAATTTAGAATCATGTTAGGTCACCACAAACTGGCTTGAGGTAACTTGTGTGCCTTGACATAGCAAACAAATTTTCTTTTACATTTGAAGGTCAGCATTACAAGATTTCAATTGAACACGCATAAAAAGTGCAAGGAAAGTAAAAACAAATCACGAAAGAAAGATTCAGTATTTGTTAGATAATGTATCATTAGCTTTTTGACTATGGGCTACAAATTTCAGAATTTTTTCTCTTGCCATTTTGAATCAAATACTGTCATAGTCTATAAAATAGAATCATATATGGAACTTAAACATATCTGATAGGTTATTTGAAGATAATTCAGCTAAATCCAGTTTAATGTACCAAAATTAAATTTGAGTAAAACTTTGTATGGTTCTTCTGAAAGTATAGAGGGCTTTTTAACGATAACAAAAAACTGCTTTAATCCAATCCTCTTTGATTATAAATTAAATTTTCTTTCTTTAACTCTTTTGAGACTCATGTGACATATATATCTTGAGGTTTCGATGATATATCTATCCCGTAGATCTCTTTTAGAATTCTAATGGAACCTATGTGTCACGAGGAATACATTGAGATTTTCCCAGATCAAAGATTAGTTCACATTATATGACTGAACAGGAAAGAGGTTTAGGCTAGGTGATCTTCTAATTTTGTGTTTTTCATCTCTCCCAGAATAAATATCTAATGGGACAATCATGATTCCGGCTCTTGAAAATATGATTTTGTTTTATTTAATAAAAGAATACTTTTCTTTAACCATTAATACAAATTAACACAAATTAACACGTTCTTGGATTTTTTCATACCCCTTTTAAAAATAATCGTTTTCATGCATTAAGCACCTTAATACGTTAGTCTTAAAATGGTTAAATACATTACAGAACATTTTCTGGTATATCAGTTGGAGAACTAATCAGTTTAGCTACTAAGGATCTGAATCTAAATGCTAAATGTGATAGACCCAGTTTTATGATTTATATTTCTACATGTGATGAGTTTGTTTTTAGGATTGATCTGATGATCCTCTAAATCTTAGGGACCCTAATTAAAATACTGAGAATAAAGATTCAAAGGATTTGTGTAACAAACCAGTATGATGAATTTGATTTTAAGCATCGAAGTTAAAAATGTTTTTGTAAAAGCAATGTCTTCTTCTATTATTTTGGCTTGTGATGACTGATAACAAATGTTTTGATCTGGCTTCAGCAGGGCAATTCATATCAGCATATTCCAACTGTATTTTAAATCAGTTGACTCTTTGCTTGAACTCATAGCAAGAAACATTATGTAAATTATTCTTCATTATTTTCATATTTTCCCAGAGAGCAGAATTTCATCCTGTTGTTGACAAATATGGAGACCATTTGAAAAATATGGATACCATTTAAATCTTTATCCCTCAAAATCAAAAATGCTTATTTATATATGAATTATTTTTGATAAATTTCAAGTCAAATTCACTAATTTGAAGGGAGATTCATCTAACCTTTTCTAACTTTGAACTGTTAGGGACACAACAGTTTTGCAGTAAATATGTAATAGCACTGCTGATTATATAAATCATGTGAACAATTTAATAACATTTCAAGTGGATACCAAACTATTGAACACGTTCTTTGTGTCATTCTTGTTGTTACCACCATGTATTGGCTGATTCATTCTGCTGATTCTACAGCCGTTTTTAGGTGTCCAGTCCAAAAAAAAAGTGTCTCTTTTTTACAGAAAAAATCCTCAAGCAGAAAATATAGTAACTAATATTGTAATAATTTTGGCTTTATGAACAAGCCAGTGATCTTCAACTACGTAAAATGATTGCAACTCAGACTTCTGTCCTTTTGGTTTAGAATTAGCAGTTTATTTGAAATATTGGTTAGAGAGAATGAGAGGTTGAACAAGGGAGGAGGTTTCTTCTTCAGTCAAACAAGGAACCTTTTTTGTCTGACCATCTCCAACTGCATGGAGGGCAGCAGGACTTAAGTGAAATCTGACTCCTCTTAAATCCATTTAGTTCCACTGACCACTGTGGCTAGTTGGTCACTTTTTAGCCGTTTTAATGGTTAAAGCCATGTTATCATATGTATATATAAATCACATGACCTGATTACGTACTCTGCTTTTATTTGACCATGTGTACAACCATGACCTTCTGTAGTCAAGTCATGCTGTTGAATATATTACAATATATATCAACCAACTCAGTTCATTTCCAGAAGCACAAGCCATACAGACATACCTCTCTTTTGTAATAGATTGTACACATGTATAAGGCTATTGAATATATTATCCAAAATATAGTGGTAACAGCAGTAGCAACAATGTATGAGTTCAATAGTCTGAACAACTCTTGAAATGATAATAACTCTTCTCAAAATTATAGATAGAATGTGATAACATGTTGAGGAATGGAAATATGAGGTTGTCATGTCGTTCTTTGAATAGTAAGATGATGGATAATATAAACTACAAAAAACGGTAAATATTGAAACATTTTGATGCAATAACCGTTTTCCAATGACATTCTAATGATATCTCTATAAATTCTTTAGGTTTAGTGGTCACAAATTCAGTAAAAGCACAGAGTATAGCGTCCCTATAATTGAACCATTTATTATGGATATCAAGTCCAAAGTGCTTGAAAAGATGATAATCTGTTGGAGAAATGTCAGGTGAATATCCCAATTCTCTAAGCTTAGACACAATCAGAAGAGAGGTGTGGGGTCTGGTACTGTCAAGAAGCATTTCATTCTGTTCATGTGGGACCCATTTTTCCAACTTTTTATTCTTTCCTTTTACCTTGAGATGATATGATATGGTTGCTGTTGAGGTCCTAAAGTCTTAAGAAAATGCTTTTTGTGTCCATGTCTTGTTGGCCGCTGCTGTCAATAATTAATTATTCATCATTAGGTAAGGTTTCAGCCGTCATCAAGGTTTATTATTTGTATCCATATTTCCAGACCTAAGCCATGTAACCAATGCTGAACAGTTTCCACTGCAGTAGTGTTCATTTCAAATGCTTCTTTGACATCAGCAGCAGCAGCAGCTTGAGCAGCATCATGTTCTAGTTTTAAATCATACTTGAAAATTTGTCTAACTTCTTGGGTACACCTTTGCTGTCAAGGGCTCAAAACTTCCAATAAGAACAAATTATATCTCTATTTGCATTGGATCTGCAAAAGAAATACAATTACACTGTAAATCTTTCACGTTAAGAATTATTCCCTATGATGTAAAAAACAACATTTCATGTATAACAGCCTAATACAAACATAAAATTAAATTTAAACTAAGTAGCATAGATGTTGACTGACAAAAAACTTTTGGTTACATCTGACCACTAGAATTAACAAAACTGAAATGAAGATAATGCCTCAACATTTTCCTGGTAGAAACTTTTCCACCTGTGTTTGGTATTTTGCTAGGAATCATTTCCCAGCTGTCCTTTATTATGGTTTAAAAGGAAAGGTTTGCTTGTTTTCAGTGTCCAAATTTTGCCTTTTCTTTCTTTCAAAAGAAAGAGCTGCAGAGTAGATAAGATAGAGTTGCTGAGGAAGAGTTGGCCAAGTGGATACATCAAAGTCAGCACCAAAAAATTGAAATTAGCAACATCAGGTTTCAGAAATCAGTATCACAATTCAAAATATTGTCATATCCATTGAAAAATGTTTGTTGAAAAATCTTATCTATTTAATGAACAGGGTGATTTATTTTTGTATATTTCTCTGTCCATAACAATGGACTCTTCCACTTGAAGGTAACAATTTTGCTGATAAAAATATCTCCTACCACCATTTAAAAAAAATGGAGTCTTCCACTTGAACGAGTTTAGTCACTTTTAATAAAACCTCAGATGAAATTCTTAAGACGTAAACATTTTTTACACTATTATCAGTTTTGAAGAAGTGAAGTATTAAGTCTTAAAGTAAGTAAGAGAATGTGAAAAAATGGCTTGAACTCCACAGAAACTTGGGTAGATATTTTTGCCAAATGCATTACAGCCTCCAGTGTGTGTATGTATAAATATATATTTATTATTATTATTCCTTTTCTAGAAGAAGAATCTCATAGAAATTCAAATATATCCATGAATTTTTTCACGGGTAATAACTAGTATCATATAATGATAGATTCTGCTGGGAGCTGGTTGACTGAAATATATCAAACATGTTTACTACAAATTATCCCTCTTCCCAGATGTACAGAACATTTAATGTCAACTATTTCACCCACAATTCTTAGAAATCCGTCAACCAAAACTGTCAAAATAGGTTTCTTCAGTTCAGTAGGGCTGGCTATATATTGCGTATACAGGCCACAACAATGCAGCTAGAGGGCTGAATATTCCAACATTTACTCCTTATTATATCTAGAAAAAAACTTTTTTTGTTTTTTAAATTCCCTCCTAAATAGGGTTTTAGTGGAGAGTTCAGTTTACAATGTAAGTTCATGCTAAATTGATCCCTAGTTTGTGCCCAGTTGTTTTTTTTAGTTTTTTTTTAAATTCAGATTTTTCAGTGATCTAACAAAAGGTAAGAGAAGTAACTTATTCATTTATCACCCCCAACACGGCATGCTGCCAAACGATGTTGGTAACATGACGGTTTCTATTGAGTGACAAAGTTTTTTCATATATCAGCATGGTGGATATGGTTAGACAATGTGGAAATGTTTGAGATATAACACGCTTCTCTCTTTCTTTCTTTTCACATTGTCTAACCATATCCACCATTCTGTTGGATTCCCTCACATCCATACAACAAACATATATCAGTGTGAATATTATTTTTGGGTATATTAAGGTAATGTTGATTGGGTCCTTTTGGTTTTGATTTTCCTGTGTGAAATTGAAAAATTTGGTTTAAGAGAGTTCTGATCAGATTGCATGGAGAAAAACATTTTATACTTAATAAATATTGATAGTTCTATAATGATCACTAAAGGTTGGGTTCTTTGCAATGATTAGACATAAAAAAATCCTTCTTCTAGTGGAAATGCATCAGAGATAAGATCTTGGATCTCAAACCACTGACCTCTTCAGGCAAATGCTAGAAGTATGAAACATGGATATAGAAGCTTAATTAAGAATTAACTAGAGCCAGTTAATTTGGCAAAGTGCAAAATTTGAAAAGATTCTAAGTTAAAATCCATCACCATAGAATTACTAATTTAAGAAAATTAACAGTCTGAATACAAGTGAGACAGGCTGTAAAATGAAAAAAATTAAACTGATTTATATTATTTTAGATCACAAAGAATTGTGTTTGGAATAATTCATCAGACTAATTCTGAGGGAAACAACCTGGACATTTAAGCAATTGAATTTCCATGGCTCAAACTTTTGCTATGAAAATGATGGATCATTTTTGTGTTTTAAAATTATTTACATTAAAAAACACTGAAATAGTTAAGTCCTTATTCCCTATCCAATTCAGTCTGAAATAATTATGAGATCAAAGGATATATTTTTATGTAAATGTAATTACTATATCAATATATACAAATTAATTACTCTTATTAACAGTTATCAAATATACTGTTTTGTTACGAGTCAAGTACTTTAAACATTGTATACCAAAGCAAGTATATAAGACAAACATTTTTTTAAAAAAACTATGCAAATAGTACACTGCATCGAATATGCTGGTATTATGACTGAAGGACCGTCTACCAAAGCTCGATGTTATGGTGCTTGGATGAGTTGCAGTGACCGGTAGCCCTCCAAAAACTCTGGTAAACCATTTATCATATAGTCTGGCATATATGATATTTTTATACTAGTAGGCAGATAGGTCTATTGAGCCATTTCTAGTAGCTTGGTCAACATCAATTATTAAGATATCAAATTGTCTTAGGATAGGATATCTAGCTGCAATGACATGCTTAGTAAAATCATTGAATATTATGATTTAACACAGCAAATATTCAAGTTCAACATAATGTATACATTTTCCTACTTTTTATTCTTCAGGATTATTGGTTTAAATTCATAAAACATAATCAATGTTTTTACTTATCTGATTTTATTTAATAACTCCTCCTACCATTCTAAATCTCTTAAACAACCTTAGGTATCACATAGATATAATTCCAGTATGCTGGAGAAAAACAAACTCGGATATTTTTTATTTTATTTTGGAGTAGCATAACCCTGGTAATCATCTACGTCATCTTACAAGTTTCCCATTGCTTTCTGTTGGGCTTAAAGGTAGAGTGTTTCTTCTCCTTTTTTTAATGCTCAAGGAATTTTAACACTGACTATTCATAACAATACCTTGCTTGTTTGATTATGCGGGACCCACTGTTTCAACCGAAAAATGACTGAAACTTTGTATAAGAAAGAGTCTGAGAATTAAGTATTCATATCAGGCATTCAATTAGATTCTTACACTCTTACACTGTATCAATTGTTTATAAAAAAACAACCAAAATATACAAAAATCTCGACTTCATCTTTTCAACCTCATATACAGGGAGGTTTATGATTACATACAAATTGGACATTGTCACACCCGCATATAAAAATGTAGTCTTAGCAGAAAAATATTTATGATTATCTGTTTTTAGGCCTAAATGTTTGCTATTTTTTAATATTTTTCTTTTACTTTCTATGTAATATTATTCGCAATTGAGTAGCAGTCAGTTTAGGATGTTGGGTTTTTTCCCTGTCTTTTTATTTTGTGCTAAATAACATTATTGTGTCCTTTGTAGTCTAGAAATGATATTGAAGTGTAACATGCACCATTTAACATTTCCAAACTTTGATGTCTAATACAATGAAGAATATTGTTGATTCTTTATTCCCAGTGCATTTCAATATACAAGTGTAGGTTTCTATCGCATACAATATTGGGTATGTTCATAAATATCTTTCTGATTTTTTTCATTCTTCTGCTACACATAAGAATTAAAGAGATTTGTGAGTGTGTTCATCTGTGTAGACTCTCTCTATCCCCTCTCTTTTTCAGGTTAGAGACCAGCTGCTTTTCAGAGTGAATCTTTTTTTTCTGATCACAATATCTAGCCTTTTCAAAAGTTAATTCATTCAAATACTAACTCAATTTATGTTGCTTTACTTTTGCAATCTCATGAAGATCAGTATTTCCAATTCACTAAAGATAGATAAACATCTGACTAAATTTTTACCTGTTTTTTTCCCCCCTTGTGCAACTATTATGATCAAATAAGAAATTTAGGTCATTTAGCTATCCTATCTTTGGTACATAATAATATGCCTTTCTATTAAGCATCATATATATACTAAATATAATATATCATAAAAGGAGCAGGTAAGTTAGGAAAGAAATTTAATAAGATACAGGAGAACAATATGTTCTGATATGTCATTGGTCTGTAAAAATTCTGTACTCATTTTTAGTTATAAATGTGGGTCACATAAGAACATTACAATATATTGCTCTCTTCTGAATTTTGTTGCATAGGGTGGTTTAATCATTGTATGAGGTTTGTTTGGACTATTTTGTTTGTGTATGAGAGGAGAGGAGAGGACTAGATTAGTCATTACGTAATACAACAGACACCTGAAGGAGGCTGAATCATTATGAAAAAATAAAGAACAAAGATGAGGAAAATAGTCCAAACCACACACAATGATTACAAAAGCTTCTTTGATAATTTTCTTTCACTAATGCTATGCTTTTGAATGATGAAATACAAGTAGATAGCATCTTGAAATTGAGAATCTAAAAAGTTTTTTACAAGTAAAAAAGACTAATTAGTGTTTTCCATTGCTTAATAATACATAAAGAATTAATTTTTTTGTTGGAATTGTTTAGATATGTCAAAAATCCACTTTAACACTGTGCTAAATTTCTTATACAGAAATTTGTAGTATTTAAGATATAGACTTAAAATTTCCATAAATGTATTACAATTTTTAAACATATTGAAATATCTAATTATCTAATGAATGTTCCTGTTTATATTTGATTAAAAATGAATTTCATTTGATGATATTTTCCATTTACTCATATTTAATGTTTTGTTTTCTACTTGTGCTGGTTTGTTGATTTATGTGTGCTTCATTTTGCAATTTTCACGATCTGTTTTTCAATAGCAGTTTTTTAAATATTTATTAAGCTTAGCTTAGTATGGCACATGGTCAAATGGAAGGATGGGGGGGGGGGTTCAAAAGACTGTGTTGTGCCAATCTTCCAAGTGAGGAGAAACTGCCTACCTTAAAGATCAGCATTCAAAATCCTGGATTTTTCATGGACTTGAACAGCAATCACTGGTGTTTATGAGAAATATGCAACTATCTAATCCACCAAGCAAGACATATTGATATTTACTATGCCTAACAGTCTGGTACAAGGCTACACGTGTTGGGCAGTGGGGTTTTCACTACAGCAGTAATGGTCTGCAAGATTAGTTTGCTAACCATTGCTCCTTGGCAAGGTACTCCAATAGCAGTTTCTCTATTATCATGGTAATCTAAATTTTGTTTCCGGTTGACATTTAAAATAAATGTTACAAGCAAGCAAACATGAAATGAAACTACAGCTTATCATTTTAGCTAATTATAATTAATTATAATGTGATTTATTCATAAAATTAACTGGATTTAAAAAAAAAAACCTAACCAAATGTACTGATGTTAAATGAAATATAAGAATGTAATGATTGGATTTTTCTTTAACAAATCACTGATTAAAACATGAGCAAATATTTACCTGACTGTTTAGACTGTTGTGCAACATTTAACCCAAGAAAGATAAGTGAAATGACTGATGCAAAAATGATACGTAAGCTGATATTGTTTTGTTTCACAAAAAATCTGTATCAGCTTAAAGCAGGGTTAGAAAAGAGAAAAAAATCAGAATTCTTTCTTTTTTTTCTGAAATCTTGATCCTCTGAAGTAACTAGGAAATTGTTGTTTTCCTTACTTGTGTATTCAGGAGGCAATTTTTATACATTTTCAGATTAAATGTATACTATTTAAAAAGGTTATCTATTTTCTTGATTTTAAGAACTTGTCATAGGATAAAAAAGGTTTGGTAAATCTTCTAGTTCTCATGATTGACATAGATCTTGCAGTGTAAAATTGACATAGTTTCTCTGGGATCAAATATTTCCTTTTTAAAAATCATGGAGCTTTTTCTGTTAACTGTTTGAGCCAAGACATTTTTAACTGATTTTTATATAAAGCTTTTCAAAAATCTACTTCATAAATAGAGAGTTATCAAAAAATAAATAAATTGTAGTAAAAAATGACGATTATAATAATATCAATGATTGCCGCTATAGTAGTAATACATATAATGATAATGCAATATTTTAAAAATATTGTTGAAATCGACGTTGATCTCCTGTCTAGTGGTTATGAGTAGCAAAACTTAATTCGCTGTACTGTTATTGACAGCTCTCACTTTATTTGGACATAGAATAGAGGGAGAAAGAGAGCTTGAACAAGGGACAAGGTTTCCTTATTTCAATCCATCTAATTTGACCACTTCCAAAAGTGTGCATTGAAGCAGCCTACACTATATCAAAGTGCTGGGTGCTTGAAGGGCAGAGAAGAAGGACCACTGCACAAATGCTCAGTGCAAAATACCCTCTCCTTCCTCCTTGGGAATGATTACTAGTTACTTTTTATATGCATTCCATGGTCAAAGCAGCATCAGCATGATGTGTACTTAGTTAATGTGTCTTCCTTTAATCACATTCATGAACGGCTGGTCATCCCTGACCTTTTGGGATGTTGCTGAATATATTACAGTAATATTAAAATGACCTTTTCTTCCTACAATTTGAGATTAATCTACTTTCACTGATAAATATGTTGTCTTTCTAAAATAGCCAAGATAATTCTTTGTGAAACATAATGTTTGCTTCTTGAAATATTTGTAATAGGTTGTTTTTTCCACATTAAACATTTTTGGTGTTTACAGGAATTGACAAAGACTGAAATTATACTGTGATCTAAAGAAAAAGAATTTTACCCTTCAGATTTACAAAAATACATGTTCTTCTTTTCCACTATTTATTAAAAAAAAATTCTCTTCAATACTATCTTTACCTGCTATGTTGAAATTGGATCTAACAAGAAAAAATGACCACATAAAGATTAGTGAAGCAGGTGAAATCACTTTATCTGGGGCCAGGCAACTTAACCTATATAGTCTAAAAGGAAATGATAAAACACCTCAAAGATTAAAAATAAATAACTTGTCATTGTCAATTGTTTTTCTGTACTTTTTTCTGTTGTATCAGAGTTCCAAGGTGGTCTCCCCTTTTTATTCCATATCTCTTAACACCATGATTTTTCCCATCCACAACACTGAAAATGCACCATCCATCATGTTGAAACCCATGACATATAAATGACTTTTTGTACTTTATATTACTTGAAGAATCAGCTGACAGAATTGGTCAGCATCTCCTAATAAATATCCAAAAGCTGAAGACATCAATCAACTTGTTACTACTTATATATAACAACAATTCCATTAACCCTTTTGCAGAGTGCAACAGGGTTACATTTTAGTTGTGAAGATAATCATTACTTTTCATGTAACTATAATAAATGTTGATGATGGCAAATTCAGTTTTCTGCCCAATTCACATATAGGCCGGGGGCCAGTAGGGCCTACTATGCACCCTCCTCCATGATTCTACATTTAGGCTACCAAGATGTTCCCAAGAAAAAGGTTGGGAAGAACTATCGCAATTGCATAAAACAAAATGCTGCCAACACACACCAAAAAAGATAGAATTTCATATCCCATCTCCCAGTTGACATATTTGAGTACTTTAAAAGGCTAAATCATGGTTTTCAGACATGAGGAATTCAAAAATCCAGTATATACCACAATCAAAAATTAATTCTACAGTGTGAATGGAGAAGCCAACCAAGTGTAGGATAAAAGACTCCTGTCTATCATCTGATCTTTATTCACATTTACGATTTGGGACGCTCATTTAGCAGTCGCTCACACCGACGCCGGGCAAATATAGGCTCTCACTAATAAGTGTCATTATAATTATCATATATATATATGTATATATTTCCTTCATGAATTAAATCCACAATTCTGCCTATAAAGTATACTTGAAATTTCCTTGTAAAATCCTGAAATTCCATCTTTTTTGGTGTGTGCTGGTGGCCATTTTGTTTTATGCAAATCAGGTAGTTCTTCCCAACTTTTTTCTAGAGAACATCTTTTTTCTGAAAGAGTACCCTAAATGTAGAATCATGGGGTGGGTGTGCACGGTAGGCCCTACTGGCCCCCGGCCTAATATACTCTCAATCAAATATTGACCATAACATGGAATACCTTGCCCCTTCCCTCTAGCTATTTGAAAAGGATAGAGGTTAAGTCAAATAACTTATAGTGTTTTATTTTCCTTATGAACATATCTATAGAGGTTTTTGAAAAGAACAAACTAGCAAATGTCAGAAAAATGGAAATATCCTACAAGTAAAATCTTCTTACATTAAGGGTCTTCATCACATAAGAGATTAAAGTGACAAATTTGATTGTACTGCATCAACGTTTTAAAGAAAAACATATTACAGCAACTCAAAGATATTAACCAACTTTCATTTGACCTTTTTGTATATAATTATCACTTGCTGTATATGCTAACTAAAAATGCTCAAAACTGTTCTTCCTTACTCACATGGCTGTCATGTCTAATGCAGTGATTCCCAAACGGGAGGCACTTGGCTTCTAGGAAAGGAATTTTAGCCAGAGGAGGAATGTATAATAGTTAAAAGTTTACTAGATGACAATTCAAAATGGAGGAGGAATTGAGGAAACCTGGGATTGCAAGGGGAGGAATGTGACCTGGGACCACTGGTCTAATGCATAAGCATCAACATTGTATCACTGTTCTCATATAAAAATCAATTTTTATTCTTTTCTCCTTAGTTTTTGTCTGTAGGATTTGATCCAGATTCAAATTCCTGCAATTGTTCTCATCGATGTTGATCTTAAGACATATGCTTTTTGCATGAAATGGTTCTCATGCACAGTTACAAGATTTGAAACCTGGCAACAGTCATCACTGACTAGCATTTACTCACTAACCCATCTTGGAAACTACTCTGATTTGTCAAAATGGAAAACTAAAGGACCATGAAAAAGAATTGCCTGCATTTACTACTGCTAGTGATTTAGAATTAGTTCCCAGTTTATTTTATCCCATTACTCTTTAAATTATTCATTATTTAAAAGGAAACTACAAAGAAAGGAAACTTATGAAAAAATGATTTTCCTGAAGTGGATTAATACATTTTCTTTTCATCATGATCTTTTTTTTTATTGCTGTTGTTAAACTTTGGTTAAATAGCAAAGATTTTTTATACTTACTTCAGAATAAATTTTTTCAAGTCTACTTGATGCTTTCTTTCCTCTTAAGTATCAAAAGCTATCAGATTTCTTTCAAGCTGTTTTAATCCTCACAAAAAATATTTTAATTTTAAAACGTATTGCAATAATTTAAGTATCTTTGAAATTTTAATTTTGGTTTTAATTGCAAAGAAATAGCATAAAGTTTGTCATAAAAAGAAAAATTGTTTTTGCCTACTTAAAGCAAGTTTTAGACTCTTTTTAATTCAATATTTTGTTACATCATTGACATAAGAAAAAAATAATTAAAAACAGTCTATTGACATAACAAAATATTGAATTAAACTCTGTCTAAACAAGTTCAAGTATGCAAAAGTAATTTTTCTTTTATTTACACTAAACTTCAAGCTATTTTCTTGCAATTAAACCCAAAATTAAAACTTCACAGAAGACATTTTAATCCTGCAATTTGATTATTTCACAAAATTAAAAGTGAAAATGCAGAAGTGCAGTATTTTCCATCACTGAATATACCAAAATGCTGTCAAATATATGCTCTCAGAAAACATATATTAGTCACAGAAATAACCAGAAAATATGCTAATCTGTGTATCCAAAACTTTATCCAATAAAAATATTAACTTTTAAAAGAAAATTAAAATTAATAAAAGAAGTTCTTATGTTTCAAATCATCCCTGTATATAAAAGTCAGTATCCATTGCTTTGGAATGCACAAAACATGTCACTCTGTTTTTGTTCATATCTAAGAAGTAGACTAGATAGACCTTTCATATTTTGCATACTTAACCCCAAAATATGTCTGCATAAAATGGTATCATTTATATGTCATTCATCTCAACTAAGTAGGTGCCAGAAACATTACAAATTCTAGCAAGCAATGCCGACTTTTTCATAAAAATTGTAAAATGTACTGCTATAATTTAAATATCTTTGAAGTTTTAATTTTTTGTTTTAATTGCAAGAAAATAGGATAAAGTCAGTCATAAGAAAAATTTTAAAAATTCTTTTACATACTTTTTAGACTGTTTTTAATATCAATTTTTGTCATCCAAAATTAACTTAGATTATGTCATGATTGATGTCTGCTGGCAGAAAAGTAATTAAAATCCTCCAAAAATAAAGTAGTCATTATAGAAATATAGGATTTGATGAATATTAGTTAATTACTGATTATTTAACTGGATTTTGAAAAAAATATTACTTTTTATTTAAAGTATAATGAAAAAGACATTTGTTTACAGAGGGTTTTTGTTAACTGTCAACTCAGTTCAAAGGCCAAGTTGGTATTGAGTCAGCTTGCCCTACCCATATGTGATGAAAGCCTGCTTGAATTTATGAGCATCTCATGGGTCAACTTAAGTATTGATGACCAAAAATGACAAATAGATTTCTTTTTGTTTGTGAATGAGTTGTAATGAGTATAACTGGTTCATCAGCAAGCAGAAGATTTCAATCTTCCGAGCCTTCAGTTTAATACTGAATAAAGGTGACACTGTAAATTGGTTGAAAATTGTTGTGTTAGAGATGTTAATTAGAACCCTGTAAAAGAATTTTAGCTTTCATGAGTCAGTAAACATTAAGATCTTGGAACATTGGCTTTTGTACAGAAATTGCTAAATTGAATTGCTTTCAGAATAAATATAAGACCAAATGTGTCAAGTTGATGCACAGTGAATGACTCTTAGAGCTGGGATATCAACATCAATTCGATTTGGCCCACGTGTGGATTAAGCTAGTTTGTCCTGTCCCTTTCAAAAAAAGAAGCATCTGACTTCAAAAGAAAGAAAACAAATTAATTAAATTCTAAATAAATAATTATTCACAAAGTATTGACTCCAAGATATCAACTAAACCATTAACATTTTGCCCATTGGAAAAAGAAACTACCAGAATTGCAAAAAAAAGAATGGGTGGGGGGAGTTTAAATGGACAAGAAAAACAATGTTATTCGCTTTTGTCTACTTATAATGTTGTCTGCATTTTCTCTTTCTTTTAATTCCCTTCATTTGCAGTTCTTGTCTCTAAAATTGCTCTTGAAAACTAATATTGTTCTAGAGATGTTCTTTTTTTGGAACTCTTTACACTTTTGTTTCATGAGCAAAAAAAAAATGTCTTGTCTCGTGATTTCATTGAAAATCGGTACACAGCCTCTTTTAGGGCTGCACACAGCTTCTAACATTAAGCTGAATAAATTTAAAGTGATTCCATTTCAATTAAATTCGCATTTGATGAGTTTCTCTTGAGTGGATTTGATGTTAGACGGCCTGTGACTTGTGAACATTTATTGTAAAGCAATGGGGATGCACATGAGTAGGAGTCCTGACTTGATCAATACAACTTTGCATCCAGGCAGAAGGTTGGGATGAGGAGGAGGTAGACCAGGGGTGGACAGCAAGTGAGAAGAGAAAACAGTCTCATAGTGTGAGTTTGATGAATGATGCTATTTAGTGACAAACTTAGGATTCAATAGTTCTTAGCAGTCAGTGAGATTTGCATTAACATTAATGATTTATGTAGATGGCACCAGTCATGTGTGACATGATGGCCAATTGAAGGCTTTTTAAGGATTGTGAAAAATAACTCAGCCTAAATGTTTCCACTTTATCAACTGTAAAGTTTTCTGCTGGCAAGATCTTCAGGAGAGACTCATAGCATCAAGATCAAAAAATGTTCTGAAACACTATTTTCTGGTCTTTTGTTTCCGTGAAGAGAGAAATTAAGAAGATTCCTATTAAAGAATGTCACATTTACAGTGCTTGGATGAAGACCATTTGGAAGGAAATTGAGAAGACTAATTTCTTTCTTCCTTATTCTTTCACTGCTTGAAGAATGATTTGTGCTAAAAAAACAACAGCACATTTCTTTGAAAATATGATGAAACACAGATGTGTCTCATTAAATACTTTGTAAGGGAAATGTAATTCGAAGCATTTATTAAAATGCAAAGACTGCCCAGGAGAATTTATGTGAAAATGGATAGACCAAACTTTGTTGAAAGATACAAAGTTAAGCAATGTTTAGCCAGGCCAGTTTTTAAACACTGTCATATTGCTCTTCTGTAGATTAAAAAATAAATGTGTTTGTTGAGTTTATTAGTAAATGCCTGTTGCTTTGGTAATGGTATACCTTAAGCTATGTTTGTATTAAAAATGAAGTTGACACATCAGTAGTTGTAGTTTTATTATCAGCAGCCAAACCAACACAAGTATGCACACAATTCAAATAATACAAATATATAAAAAAGAACAAAAAGGTATTTGTACCTATACAAGCTGAAACAATAGTCAAGCAGATGCACTTGCTTATAGAAATAAAGAAAGAAGAAGAGTAAAGACTGTTTTCATAATATGGATATTAACTGACTGTTGCATTTTGTGATCATGTGTTTGTTGTCACAGACAGACAGACTGACAGCTCGCAAATTGTATTAAGGATTAGACTTTTGGAATTAGTTAAGTGTTGAATCCAGAAAACTGCATTTTTGTAGGTAGCATAATACCCAAAGTAAATGAAATGTTTTAACAACCATCTAAATGCTTCCAGAATTATGTCAGTAGCCATAAGACATAAATAATAACCTTTTTTTAGCTTTAAAACATTTGCAGTTTTGTCTCTTTTAGTGCATGTGTTTGTGTATATCCTTGTAATATACATTTTTACTTTTATTAATATATAAAAACCATTGAACACAAAATATTATTGAACAGTCTTTTATGTGTATGTTCACTTCCATGTTCAAAAAACTATTTTTCATGCCTTAATGCTCAATTCTCATACACTCTCCAATACCCTTACTATAGAAAAATGCAAAATGAAGTTACCAGTGGCTAATTACTGGCTGTGTATATTTTCAGTCTTATATAATGTATTAAAAAAACAGGAAACAACTCCCATTGGAGTATGAATGGCCAGTGACAAAGTCCCTTTTTCCTTTGCATGCATCAGCTTAGTGATCCTTGAAAGTGTCAAGTCTGGTTGAGACCAGGACTTTATTCTTACAAGTTTTTATGGCTGGATGCAAGTTCCCCGGAGGGATACCACCACCCTAATCACTCAGCTTAGAGTGTACTCAATTATCTGCTGAGTACACAGGGAAATTTGTCCTAATGAAGAGTTTTTCACACTCTTGGCTCATACTGGAAAACGAACCCGGGACTTTCTGCATGTGAGGCATATGTGCTAACTCTTACATTTTCCGAGCGGACTATATAATATAACATAACCTCATCACTGATGTATTTTAGAGGAGCATAGGAAGGAATCCTATGTTTATTTTCCAAATTATTCACTGATTTTCTCGGACTAGTGTCCTGTTATAGCAATCCACGGGGGTAGAGTAAAGGGTTTGGTTAAAAATTCTATGAAAATTACTGAGTATGACACCTGAAAAAGGAAGGAGGGTACAGCAGCTGAAACGTTGTGACTATAGCAAGCAAGATGAGGAGGATACTAGTCCATGTTAATCAGTGAATAATAATGATAATCCCTCATCTCCGAAATTGAGAACAAAACATTGTTCTTCTATGAAAGTTTTATCAGCACAGAAAGAAATATATTTCAAGTTAAATATGACACATAATGGTACAAATATAAATATTCATTTAAAATGAATTCCTTTCAATTCCTAAGAAACCATGGAATTATGACAGCCTCTTTATTTCATACTCTTTTCCTAAAAAAAAATAAAAGTAAAAAAGTACTAATGAAAAATGGCTAATGTTTCTTGAAGACAGCCTCCTAGGTTGTCCTCATTTTAACTGCCTCTCCCCTCATGTCTTAGGTAGTCCTGTAATCAGTTCAGTAATGAAGAACACTTGTTCAACATCTACACGGCACCAGTCACAACTTTGAAGAAATAATAAGTTTTATCTGATGGCTTACTTTAAATTCATAGCTCATAAATATGCAGTTACATTTCAGTATTTTTAATAGCAAGGTCAACTTGAATTTTGTTCTATACTTTATCCATTTTCTAATATTCCTCATAAAATTACTAATCACAGTCACAAATGAATTATATACTCTGTATGTTTATATAGCAGCACACACGTTGTGAATCAGGGGCAAACATGTTCCAAGTGATAAAAACTGCCAGTTGTTAAATGTTCTTGTAGAGGTTAAATCTCAGAGCTTAATTTCCACTTGCTGTTCGGTGCTATTTACTAAGTAGACTGTATTAGAAATCGTCAACCAAAACTGCCAACATAGGTTTCTTAAGTTTTCAAGTTGGTCCGGCTGGCTGGCTATGTATGTATCATGTGTACAGGCTGCTAGAAGACTGAAGATTTTAACATTTACTCATTATGCCTAGAAAAAACTTCTTTTCTTTTTAACCGCCCACCCCCATAGGTTTTTAGTGGGGGTTTCAATTTACAATGTATCTTTATGCTAAATTGGTCCCTATTTTGTGCCCGGCATTCACATTTGTTTTTTTTAAATTCAGACTTTTTAGTGATCCAACAAAAAGCGAGAGAAGTAACTTATTCATTGATCACCTCCTTTTTTTAATTGATCACCCCTATGGGCAAGCTGCCATAAGACGTTGGTTACGTGATGGTTTCTATTGAGTGACTAACAAGACCTGTTCATTAAGATTTTCATTATATTGTTAACCCATTTCTTAAATTACTTCCATTTTAAAGAACTTCAAGAAAACAAATTTATGTCAAAAGAAATAGGATTTTGCATTCCTTACTATTGTGGGTTTGTGTAAAGCAGTTTCTTGCATGATTAAAAATTAGATTAATTTTTCTAGATTATAACTACACATCAATTGTAAAAGAGTAAAACATAATAAGCTTATAAAGTATCATTTTTACAATAAGAGGATTATTAAAAATTGCATTTTATGAAAATCAGATTTTTAAAATTTAACTTTCTTTATTGTGTGTGGTTGATTTAGACAAATTTTGTTGTTTTTTTACAATGTTTCAGCCACAAAACACCTCTTCTTACAAAATTTAGACAAGAACTTGACTTTTGTTTTTAAAGATCTCTCAAAAATTTCTTAAGCACTTTACAAGTAATTTTAACAGGTTTATCATTTATTAAGTTGTATAATGTCACAAAATAAGTTCCTATTTTGAAAGTTAACTACCTACTGTTTATGATGGTATATAAGACCCCTCTTATTTCATCAGGAAGTATTAAGAAAAAAACGGATTTCTCTGAATAACTTTAATTTATCACCCAGTTTTTTAAACTCCTCCTCAAGTTATGGCCTATGTGGGGCTGAACAATGAAGGTTATGTTTACTTTTTGAGCCAAAAAACAAGAGTCTTATATGCTATCAAATATGGTAGCTCCTTTATACTATGAACAAATGTGTTCAAGTATTCAGAAGCTGTCAGATGACATTCATCATTATCACGATTTGACATCATCCAGTTCTCTGCTGGTTCTTAGAATGCTTAATTTAAATTATTGTAAAAATATTTTTTGCTAACATTGTTGCAAAGCTAAACAATTGCAACCATTGGTGCTAGCTGGCATTTTCAATTCAAATACAATGACAATGAAATCTCAATTTGAACTCAAATTTTCAAATAACCCCTAAATCTCTTTGCTTTTTAAAAAGAACAAAAAGATATTTGTACCTATACAAGCTGAAACAATAGTCAAGCAGATGCACTTGCTTATAGAAATAAAGAAGGAAGAAGAGTAAAGACTGTTTTCATAATATGGATATTAACTGACTGTTCCATTTTGGATTAAATACCTGTTTGTGTTGGAGTGGTCAGAATTACTTCAAGGAATTAATAATGAATTTAGTCATTAATAATAGGTACATAAAACATGCCTTGCATATTAAAAATATTGATATGCACTCATATATTATTATATTCATATAATGTATGTAAATGTCAGTCCATTTCAAACTAAACAAATATGACAAAAAATATACAAAGAAGCAAAATGATGACTGGTTTTGATGAAGTTTTTAGCAGGAGGTACAAGTTGCTTTAATTTTATTAATAGAACATTCTGAGGTTGTTAAGTTTCTTTCATTGAAAATATCAGCATGGTATCTTTCTCTTGCCACTTTGATTTATTTTTTTAATAGCAAACACTTTTCATATGTCCTAGATTTATGGTTTCAAACTTCATGGTTTAATATTGTTTATATAATTTCTGTTGGCATTCTTGACTCTTTTATTCTGTTTTAATAACTCACTCTGCTAATACTTTTCATATATAATAGATTTATGGTTTTAAACTTCAATGTTTAATTTGCACATTTTTGAGTGAGCTAACTTTTGAAAACTGAATGTAATCAATTTGTATATGTAGTAGTAGGACTAAAACTTGACAATTTCTTTGCAATAAAACTAAAATAAATATAAAAATTATTGGTAAAGGTCTACATCTGTTAATCAAGTCGAAAAAAATAGAAACACTTTTTTTTCGCCAGTAATATTTTGTGCTTTTAATCCATTTAACCCTAACAATGTTCCTGGGATTTTGTATTTAAAAAAAAAATGTTTTTTAAAGGTTTTATGAAGGGGCTTCTATTTACAATGTAACTGTATCATAAACAGGGCTGTTACTTTCCATCCGTTGTAGGAAAGTGAAACTTCGAAGTATTCAATTACTCCCATTGTGAGGCTTCTTTGATATTTTAATGAAAGCACAGAAAAATCATCATTAAAATCTCAAAGAAACCTAGTTAACACCCTTCAGAAGGGGAGTAACAACATGCTTCAAAGCCCTACTTCCATATAACAAACTGAAAGTAACGGTCCTGTTTACCATACAGTTACATTGTAAATAGAACCCCCTTCATAAAAACCTTAAAAAAACATTTTTTCTGAAAAATCAAAAAATCTCAGGAAGATTGTTAGGGTCTAACTGATTAAAAGCACAAACAATTAATGGCAAAAAAAAAATTGTTTCTATTTTTTTCGATCTTTACTAAATTATTATAAATAACCTGAAATTTTCCGGGCTAAAAGACAAAAGTGTGTAGATGTAGCTGTTGCCATTTGTGATTTTATTTTGAATTCATAGTGCAGATGACCTTGATATTGAGGCTGAAAACTATAACCAAATTCTTTGCTTATTTATAGATAACTTCTCTTGTTTCACTAAAATAGAACACCTGCACATTTGAAATCAACCAGATATTTTTACAAGCAAATTTCTAAATACATACCCATAATCTCAGCAATACATCTCAACACTTGAAGAGGAAACACATTTTAACTCTTTCCTCACTTGTCAACAGAAAATCAACCAGTTTGGATTAGAGTGTAGAATCTGCAGTATTATTTCATTTAAATTGAAATTAGAAGCTAGAATTTAGTTTTGCTGTTAAATTCAGTATAAGACAAATTTTAACATTCATTTCTTGACTTACAATATTTGAAAAGAAAAAAGTCAGCCTATTTTCAATAAAATATTCCAACAGGCTTACAGAACATTCAATTTATATCTTACATATGATTCTTTAAAAATAATTTATTTTTTCGTTTTAAAAGCTTCAATCCAAAGCTCATTAAATACATACCAAGTTTTCTGTTGGACCTGCCTAAAGATGAATCTTTGGTACTCAACGTTTTGCTGTGGTTGCAAATGATTTTCCATTGCTATAACCAGTTTGTCGAAGTGTTTTTCGGCTCTTCCTAGTCTTACTTGTTCGCTTGGTAATGATTTGAGGATATTGTTCAAATCATCACCAGCAAAAGTTAAGAGCATGGCTTTCTGGTGGCTGTCGTCTTTGATCCTGTGTGCGATGAAGTAATTCTGTAGTAATTCTGCTTGTCCATTCTTTCCATTGGATGATCTTACCATCTGACTTACTGTCAAATGGTGGGTAACGTAGAAGAAACATCTTTCCACGTGGGATAAGTTTATTTTAAATTTTTCCTCGTGGCCAGTATTATGTGCGGTTTCTTTCGTTCTTTTTCCTCATTGCCAAACGTTGTCTGGTACTTGTGCCTTCGTTAGCTTGTTGTTCTTCCTGTTTTAGCTATGTGTAGTTTGAAATGCGTTTGGTTCAACAGTATTTAGCATGTTAAGAAAGGGAAGCTGAGAGACAAAACAGACGCGTGTTGACAGTGCAATTTGCCTGACCAGAGAGACCTTCCCAGCTCCCACTTCCGGGCTCCCATTTTCGCGACTAGAAAATGGGGATCGTAAAACGGGGGCTATTGGGTAAATCGGCGTGTTTATTCATTAAAAAAAAACGTACATATAGAAGCATAGATACATATAAACATTACACTGAGTAAACCGTATCATCAGGAGTGGGATACAATTTCATTAGGTAACTGAATATTATTATATCATCATCATCATCATCAGCCGTTATAAGTCCACTGCTGGACAAAGGCCTTTCCCATCTCCTTCCATGACAACCTATCTTGTGCTAATCTCTGCCAAGTCTTACCGGCAAACCTTTCTATCTCGTCCCGCCATCTTGTGTCTGGCCGTTTCCTACTTCTTTTACTATCCCATGGGCACCAATCTGTTAATCTTTTCCCCCATCTATTGTCATCTCTTCTCGCTAGGTGGCCGGCCCATCTCCACTTTTGTTGCTTAATTAGTTGTATAATATCCTTTACTCTAGTCTTTTCTCTGATCCATGTTGATCTTTTTCTATCTCTCAGCGTTACCCCTAGCATTGCTCTTTCCATGGCTCTCTGGGCTACTCTCAGTTTGTTTTCTAAAAAGACATATCTATCCACATGCTTGTCTCTATCAAAAGTAATGCACCATCTTCATAGAAATAGTCAATGTCTGATACTGAAAGAATAAACAGTTGAGATCTGAGCAATCAAATGTTAACAGCCATTAGCAACCAGTGCAATCTTTCAACTTCTGATTTAATGGTAATACTTGAAGTTAGAATGACTTTTGTTTGGTTGGCAATTCAGACAAGCTAATCAGACAATGACCAAAGCCAACTTTTTCTGAAATATCCATCACATCAAAAGTGTGCAATTACAGTTTCTTCTGACAAAGCTCTTTATTGGCAGTATTTGTGTATTGAACTTGGACAAAAAGACCCCTGGATTCAAGTCATTAACCAAATGAGAGAGACAAGTAGTTGAACCGAGTCTGATGTTTTTTGATGTTCTCCTGTAGAATTTTAATTACTTCAGTCTGGAAAGTAGAGAACTGACATTATTTGATAGATGGAATCACCAGCTGTTTGCTTAATGGTTAGAATTTTGGATGTGGAAGTTTCATGCTGATAAATCTACTGTATCATGTAGATGAGGTTTATTAGCTGTAGTTGGATAGGAGAAGCAATTTATTCATTTAAAATTGAAATAATTCTACAATTTCTAACAGAAAATTTATCAATAAATAAGGATGTTAGTTATGCATCAGACAATCTAAATAAATCAAAGTATAAATAAACTTTTACATCTTATCAATTTTATCTGAGGTTTTATTAAAAAGTAACTAAAGTTGTTTAATTAGAAGAGTCCATTTTTTCAAATGGTGAGTAGGAGATATTTTTATCAGCAAAATTGTTACCTTTAAGTGGACGTTTCCATTGTTACGGACAGAGAAACAAACAGAAAAGTCACACTGTTTATTATATAGAGAGATTGACATGACATAATAATCATAATATCCAATCAGAAAATGTAGTATTTTTTCATAACATGTACCTGAGAATTTATACATATGTCAAAGTAATCGATTAATGTGGATAGATTTCAAATATGTGCACATGTTGTACACATGTAGATGGTTTAATTGTTAGTAGTACAGATCAATTCTCAGCTTAATGTAGAACTTTTAAAAATTTAGAAATGTACCTATTTTTTAAAGAATACCTTTCCAAAAAGATTTACACATTTGAAATTGTATTGAAATACAGCAATGTACAATTCTTCATCCTGGCTTGAAAATAATTTTCTATTACCATGGGTATCATTGGATTTGCCATCACTTCTGTCTAGATGAAAGACCAAATAGTTTTTTTTCCATTGCTAACACATTGTTAAACAAAAGCCCAACAATTTGATGTGCATAGCTATTGATATAAGATTTTGAGATACGCTCTCATATTATGATTATTATAGTTATTTGCTAGTTTTCTTTTTTCTTTGTATAATTGAATTCTGCTGTAGAATGGTGAACTGGATTCTGTTTAAAATGAAACAAAATTTTTCTTTCTTCTTAAAGGAAATATATGCACAAAATGATAGAAAATAAAATTATGAATGCTTACATTGATAATTTGAGTTGAACTTTTCAGGTATATCTAGAAATACTCTAATGTAATCACCATTGTCTATTGTCATGATTTTTTAATCCAAGAATGGCTTTTGAAATATCTCTGAAATGAAAACCAGTATTCTTAACATACAGTGTTCATAATAAAGGGCAAAGTGGAATTGGGAGAAGGTATCTGAACAAATCTTAAATTTTAATATTGAGATAACCTTTTCACAATTTAGATGTAACATATATGTACATCTGTGTCAGTTGTATATGTATATGTGTATTGTTGTGTGAGTATATATAATGAAATTATGAAGCACCAACTAAAATCAGAAATTATTATTTCCAAAGAAAGACATGTTTTAATAATCTGTTCTAGTAAGCATTATAATCAAATAGAAAGTTAAGTGAAATAAACAAATGAAAAATTATTTAATAATGACTAAATTTATAAAATAAATATACTTCACTGAAACTTACTATTTAGAATCAGTATTGAGTATTTGTATTTGTTAGAAATATTGTTTCTTTAATTGTTTTGGTTTTAAAACTTTCAGAAACCTAAACAAATGATCAATCATATATACTTGAAATAGGCTTTTTTGACAGCAGTTAACTGCGTCATTAAGCCAACTTCAGTGTAGTTGGGCTGGTTTAAACTAATAAGAAAAATGGTAGTTAAATTTGGTATGACCGATATCAGAATGAAGATTATTTTTTTAAATATTGATATTCTTGGATGTGACTGTCTTTTCACTTAGGTTGTTCCATGCGTTTGCCACTCTTGCCGAGAGGAAATTATTTCTAACACCAGTGGAGGTCTGAATTTGTAGTTTATGGCTGTGTCATCTGGTTTTACTGCATTTTCTTATCAGGGCATTTTGAGCAATGAACGTCAGTATCCACTCTATGTATGTTGTTCCGGTTTCTATAGACCTCTAGTAGGTCAGCACGTTTTCTTTTGTATTCAAGATTAAGTTGTTTTAATCTTTCAGTGTAGGATATATCTCCCAATCTCAGAATGATCTTGGTGGCTCTCCTCTGAACTCTTTCTATGGCATCTGAGTTGTACTTCAGGTTAGGAGACCATATGCTATATATCAAGTTCATTTAAGTTGCATTTTGTTTTTCTCGCCAATTAAAAACCCAATTTGTGGTGTTTGGGGTAAAATTTTATACTACGATACTAATGTATTGGTATTTCTTTTTAGATGTGGTAAATTTAATTTGATTTACCATCAATTTTTGCTTTTTGCCTGCATTGCCATGCAGCAATACACAGTCATTAAAAAGAGGTGTTTATTAGAATGGGGTACAGATGTGGCTTGTGGTCAATTTTTCCCCACTTGTCAATGGTATTTTTTCACTGCTTACCATTTTCACAAGAATCATGTGATGCTTTTCATTTCTCCATGATTTGATTAAAACCATTTGATTTTCACCATAGACGTGCTTAAATGATGTGACATAGGCCAACTGTATGACATCATTCAACAGTATGAATTACAATATTACAAGCTGCTTTAGTTTAGGAGAGAGCTACTAGTGACAAAACATTCATGTACTTAGTTATGTAGCCATTAAATGGCTACAATTTCGATAATTCTTTAAATATACAATTTCAACATTAAAATGTTATCATATGGCTGACAATCTCATTTATGGAAATTTGGAATATTTAATACTTCCAAATTTTATTTTACAAGTATTATCATTTACATAACATTTCTGCTTTGTTTAGTAAAAACAGTATTGTTGATTTGGCTTCCACAGCATTTTTTAATTATTTTATTGAGTGTTGGATATCTTTGATAAACTGTCTTATAATTTTAACTTTGTGGAGCACACAGTGTGGATCAAACTCATTACACTATCCATGGTCCCAAGACCACCTTGTCAACCATCACTCAGCTGTCTTATCACTGCAGGATAAAGGCCTTTCCAAACACCTTCCATGCCGATCGTGAATGTGTTAATCTCTGCCTTTCTATCTCATCTCTTCTGGCTGGTCTTCTGCTGTATTTGCTATCCCTTGGGCACCATTCAACCAACCTTTTGCACCATCTGTTATCCTCCTTTCTTGCTATGTGACCTGCACACCTCCATTTGTTATGCTTAATGACTTCTATGATATCACATACCCTGCTTTGCTCTCAGATCCATTTGGACCTTTTTCTATCTCCTAGAGTTATTCTGAGCATTGCTTTTTCCATTGATCTTTGTGCGAGTTTGTTTTCAAGATGGCTTATATCAAAGAGTAAATAATACATGACACATAAAAGAAAGGCAGGATTACACTACAGAAAAATCAAAACAGGTCAGTAATTAATACTATAAATTTAAAATTATTACTTAGAATCAAGTTTCTATCTGCAGTATTACTGTTCTAAAATAAGTAAAATGCATGAAATTATGAATGATCTTATATGAGCATCTCTTCAAGAGAACCTCTTGTCTCCTGCCTTCTTCTTTTGTGCATATTGACTTCTGTTATCTCTTTTCCAAACAAAGAAATTTTTCTCTCTCACTCAAGAGTATATATTTTCAGGCTGACGCAACATACGTAAAGGTAATTTCTTCTGCTCAAGAAAACCATCAAAAATTCTCAAGATGGTACTTGAGTTTCAAAATCAAGCATCCGCATCTTTTTTCAAGTTCATATGTTTTCAAGCGGTTCTTCCTCTTTTAACTTTATTGTTTATGAATGATGTTTGCAAGAAACAAAAAGTGCTGTTAAATCTATTTCTAAATTCTGTTTGTCCATAGCAAATACTTAAAAGAAAAAAGTGAAAAGGATTAACATTTGATATATCTGTGAAGGGCTTCAAGATGTATCCTCTGTTCAAAATTACTGAGTGAAGAGACCAAAACGAAGTGAAGAAAAAAGAAATATATATATAAGAATCCGGTTTGGACACACTTGAGTTTGTCTATTTATTATCTACACTTTTTTTACACTTATTCATTGCTGCTTCCCAGTTATCAATTTCTTCCTTTTCCTTTGTATATCTGGGAACTCAGCAGCAAATGAGGTAGCAACAGGTGCTTTGTGCATTGGAAAATGTCTTTAAGAAATGAAGCTTGCATTCCTTCCAATTGGTTTAGTGTTTTCATATTACTGGTGCCTATTTGAAGCAAGTCATGTATTAAGAGAGAAGTGCTTTTGGGCCATCCACTTGGTTGGCTATGTGCAATATCTGGCTTGTTAAATGAAAAAAAAAATGTCAGGCCTACTTGCTTGCTAAATCAGTTTCTATGAACAAATAGGAATTAACAAAATACTTATTTGAAACGATCAGAATATTATAAAATCTTCTTTTTTCTGCTGCCTATTTGGTAAAGAGTGATTAATTTTAACTCATTTTTTCCACTTTCTGATCAAGTGGTCATTCTGAGTCTTTTCCATTTCTGTTTCTTTAAAACAACCCATTTCCTAAAGATTTCTTGCAGCTAATCTGCAGAGCTCGAAGAAGGAAAGCAAGTAGTTCTGAGTCATTCCATACCACAAAAAAGTATTTTTCCAGTATCTTTCTGTTAATGCTGTAGCAACTGTAAACTAGAAAGCACTCAGATAACTCATACCTCAGCTAATTGTCACTAAGAATTGAATAAAAATCAGTTCATATATAGCTACGATGTTGGGGAGGTCACTGTAAAAAATTCATGGATCTGCCAAAAAATGTAATCACTTCTTCTGTAGCCTATTGTCCACCCTTTTGCAAAGTTTCATTGAAAACATTTGGAGATATTGTGTAGTATGGACATATAGCTACAATGCAGTGGAGCTAACTGTACATAGGTATGCCCCCAAATTTAATCACTTCTTTCATAGCCCATTGCCCACCCTTTTGCAAAATTCCATTGAAATTCATTGAGAACTTTTGGAGATGTGGTGTAAGACAGACAGACATGGGTGAATACATATACTCTGCGTTGGCAGGGGTACATAAAATTGTGATTTTTGGTTTAGCCAATGGTAAAAAAAGGAATGTTTTAAAGTGTATAATGAGCAGATTAATTCCCCAGTTCTACAGTAATCATTATGCTAATTAAAGTCCTCAGTTCTATAGTAATGACTATACTAATGAAATAGTACAATATAATATTACCAAAATAAAAATTGCCATGAATTTTACCTGAACATTATAAAAAAAGATATTTTGAGAGTATTTTTGCTTTGATTGGTTTTGTGCGAGATGAGTTATACTTATATTAACTCAGATTATAGACATTACAAGACTGACTGCAATGGCTGCGATGGATTTTATGTATATTTAAAATTCATTTGGTTATTTTCCTACTGCTTCATCAAAGTTTGAGCAAATGTTAAATGCAGCTGCTTTAAGCAATTCCAAGGATTTATGAAATATTATGGTCAGATTTATTTGTTCAGAAACAGCTTCACTGCATTAGATACAGGTCAATGTAAGGTGAGTAAAGTTTGGAACATTTCTATGCCTTGTAACAAGTTTGGGTTCTCTGAAACTGGAGTGATCTACTGATTGGCTACAAGTCAAAACAACTAATGATATCAGAAGAAACTCAGAAATAAATTTAGCTGAAACATTAAGACGAACAATAATAAAGAGACTGCTTGAGTGCAAGAACTGATTAACAAACTTGATTCACTATCCATAGATCAAAACAAAGGAAAGTAAAGTGTTATTCAATTAGTCAAGGCCAAGATGAATATTTAAGTGCAGGATCAAATTTGGATTATAATGCTATTATCAAAATAATTTCTAAATCATGATTTTGGCAGTTTTTCAACATTGCTTAGTCATAAGCCAATTATATTATTACACCTCTTTCTTCAAGTGCCCATTTTCAGGACTTTAAAATTTCTAATGATTTTCACACAGCTTGTGTAATTCCATTTAGATTGTCACTTGATAAACATGCTTATTAGATAAGATAGGTTTCCAATGAGTAGAATCAATTTGAATTAGGCCCTAGAACACCACCAAAACTGTAGCCAAGAAGCATCAGATTATCCCACAAGGAGATGAAATCCAGAGTGTTGATAACTAAGTATTTTACATGAATATGTTTAGCAAGTAGAAATTGCCAATTTCTGTTATATGAAATATTAACTTTTTCATTTTTTCAATTCCCTAGTGTTGTCTATAATTGGGAAATACCATATATTCCAGTCTGTGACACATGGTTGTCAGGGGCATTTGGAAGACTACTGCTCATTGCAACTCATCTAAGCCCTATAACTGTCTATATAGAGCTTAAATAGATGGTCCCCTATTCATGATACCAGTGCATTATAGTTTTTTTTCCTAATTAAATGTCTGTCTTATATACCTGCATATTAGGCCATATCGAAAATTTAAAATTTCAGAAATTGAAAAACCAAAGGAGGTTTTATGACATGGGGCAACAACGAAGCCAAAGGTAAACTAAAAAAACACTGTGATCGTCATCTTCCTTGGCATATTTTGCACTTTTGATGTGCGATCCTGAACAACATACAGAGATGAATGAACACATTTTTACATAACATTTTGACCCAATTGTTTACTGATTTTCTATCTTTTCGGTGTATGTGTTCAGGTTTGCACAGGGTGTAGCATATGTTAAACAAAAGTGCGGAAATGCACTAAGGCAGATGACGATTACTGTGTTTTTTAAGTTTATGTTGGGCTTCGTTGTTGCTCCCCCACGTCATTCGGTTTTTCAATTTCTGAAATTTTTAATTTCCAATACACCTTAATACTTAATCTCAACTGCTGTTTTCATTTTAATTGTACAATATTCTGTACCTGTTAAATACACATTTATTCTGTACCTGTTAAATACACATATATTTATACAAATGCACAGATATTTTGGGTTGATGCAAAAGTTCCCTGTGCCATCATTTGTAAAATGTTAGAGAAATATTTACATATATGAAGTTGAGCTTCCAAGCTTAGACACAGTCAGCTGAGAGGTGTGTGGTCTGGAATTGTTATGGAGCATTCAGTTCATGTGGGAACCATTTTTCAAATTTTTAACCTTTCATATTACCTGGAAATGACGTGAGATGGTCGCTGTTGAAGTCTTAAAGTCTCCAGAAAGTGCTCAAACCATTGTTCATGAGTCATTGGACACTGCTGCCAATAATTCTCCATCATTAAGAAGAGGTTTGGGTCACCCTGGTGGTCATTATTAGTATCCATATTTCCAGGACAAAACTTCTTGAACCAATACTGAACAGTTTGTACTGTAGTAGTGTTCTCTCCAAATGCTTTGGTGACATCATCGGCATCTTGAGCAACATTATGTCCTAATTTGAAACCATACTTGAAAATTAGTTTAACTTCTTGGGTAGACAACATAGCTGTTAAGGGCTTAAAAATCTCCAATAATAACCAATTACATCTCTATTTACATTGAATCTGAAAAAACTGGAATTAGTAAATCTTTCACGTTTAGCATTAATCTCTATGGTGTTTGAAAAAAATGACATTTCATGTGTAACAACCTAATAGATTTCTACATTAAATGTGAAATATAAAACAAAGCATAAATGCAATCTGTATATGGCATACACACACATCTATAACCATTTTACTGTTTCTTTAAGGACTGAACCTTCTTCCAGAATTTAGTTTTTCTTCCTGCGGCTAATTTCTTATTTATTTTGTTGTTTGTAAATGCAGAACCACCAAATACATTCATTTTTGAAAAGGAAAAAAAAAAAAAATTCCAAAGTCTTTTAAAAGAGGCGAATGACACAAAGTGAGAAGGGAAACAAAGACGGATATAAACTGCCGATAACCACTGGCATTAAATTAATTTGCAAAGAAATATTAATACAACTGAGTCCCTTATTTTCATTTTTAATTGTTTCAATCCTCTTGGGAAATATTTTTTTGCTTTTCTTTCCTTTTCCTCCATGTTGATTTTTCTTGATTATATTTGCAAAGCCTTGATGAGTGGTTAATCAGTGGGAGACTGGCTAATTGTCCTTTAGCTGTTATAAATTATGGTTTGTCTTATTAATGAATTTGAGGCTGTTTTTCCTGGTGGCTGTCTCAGCCCAGGTTCTTTGCAGTGTAAAGCAATTAAACTACTTATTGTGAAACCCTATTTCCAAGAATCTTTAGAAATCAACAAATTTTATTTTCAATTTTTTTTCTGACTGTTTTTAAAAAGAAAAACAAATTAACATTTCCATAGATCCAGGCAGAAAGTCGCTTCACTTAATTTCAATTTGTATTTGAAAATAAGTGGAAAATACAAACAATACCAGGAAATTTTTAGCTGTATGATTACCTCAATAATATCGGTAAGATAATGAAAAATTAATTTTACACGGAGGCAATACTGGATTGCAGCTGTTGATTAGGTTTTCTTTATTTAGGTAAAGAGAGAAAAAAAAGTAGATTTCAATGGCACAGATTTTTCCGAGAAAAGAAAAAGAAGAGAGACTGATATAATAATGCAGAATTGCCTGCACATTTTGGCCTCGTTTAATCACCAAAAGAAGAAATTAATAAAAATAATTTTTTTTAAAAGTTCAGTTAAAAGAATGCAAATTAAAGTTGCAATGCTGGAACCCCTCAAGTATTTGTTTTTCTATCTGAATTTCTGAGATGAGGAATTATTATACACTAGTTTAATCATGCTGTCAAAAGAATGACGTCAATATTTAAATAATTTTGCAATTGCATTGTACTTGAAAAATATCAAAAACATTATGTTGCTCGGATGTGTTATGTATTCGCACAAAAAGTAAGGGAGACTACTCTATAATTAGCATTTAATAGATTAATGTATAATATTTGTTTTCATGCACATATGTTTAACACAAATGAAAGGAGATATTCATTTTATCTACCAGTTTTTTTATCAAGATCATTTAGACATTTCTTATATTTCATGAATATATGTATACACACAGTTTATTACAATATTCTGCTTTTGCTGAGCTGAGCTAATATATTTGATAAGAAATCAAAATTTAATTTTGGTTTATAAATGTAAGTATATAGAAACCATGTAGCTGTTATTTAAACCTTTTCTTATTAAAGATTATTGCCACTCATGTATCATCTATATCAGGCAACCTATGGCCCATGACCATGAAGGGATTTTGACCGACACACAAGCAAATATTGGGATACTATGCTTATTTGTCATGCTTTAAAGATTTTTTGTGTCTTTTAAATGGATTCAAAAGATGATTAGATTGAAATACATTGTGACTAAATTAAGTTCTTTGATTACTAATTGGCATCCTTGCTTAAGCACAAATGATCATCTAACATGCGTTATTAATTGATCTGAGACAAAATATAACTAGATGTATTTAAATGGACAATTCCCATATTTCAAGCTTTTTATAGCATTTATCTGATCCACCATCCAATCATTAATATCCAATCTGGCAGACAGAAACAAAAAGGTTGCTGAGTTCTGATCTATATAATACTAAGTCTGATTTTGGTTATCTGTTTGTGACCTCTAGGTAGCTGAAATGGGGCATTGTAGCCAGAGGTATTGAATTTTGTACCCATCCCTATTTATATTATAGCAACTAATTTGTCAGTGGACATAACTATTAAATGCTAATTATAAAGTAGCCTACCTTATTTATTTGCAAATGCGTTAAAAATCTGGGTTCATTCTTGTCACATTATACTGCACTCAAAGGGTGACTCATTGGGTCACAGGCTTTTCTAGTAGGTTTTAAAAGTATAAAACTTTCATGGGAATATGCGCATTTATATATTTTTTGTGATATTGATGACTAGCATCTCAAAGCTCAGAAATCATGTCTTTCTCCTGAAGTGAGCAAAATCCAGTCGGGTGATTACACATTGAAAAAGAAATCTTAAACAAAGAAGTAAAAACTGTTGATCTGCTTAATATCAACAGCACATCACTCGAAACATGGCTTACGATCTTACTCTTCTTGGAAGAGAATATTCTGTGAAAGCTTAAGCTTACAAGTATATTGATTTGAAACAATAAAATATAATAGTAAAAGTTAACATTAATCATATAGTATGATAGTAAATCTTAAGAACAAGAATTCTTCTTCACATTCAATATTGTAGCTACATGTTTATTCTTTCATATTTTCTGCACTTGCTTCACTGCTCCTTATTTTAATTGTAAGTACAAGAAAAAACTGTTGGCTTGGTTGATTTAATTTTTGTGACTCTGAACATTATGTATTAGGATTATTGGTTTTTGATTATCTTTGGTTGGCAAGAATCTAATTATTACTGCATAAATAGACAGCATTAAAAAATATTTTATTGAAAGTTACTGACTAGGACTTCAGAATAATAACTTTTCCTCCTCATAATTTAAGACAACTTTCTGAACGTCATATAGGTAGATGGCACAATGGTTTTCCTAAAAGATTGTGTACTTTCATCAATTGCCACTTCTGTTTTATTAGCTGAAGTTTGATCTGAAATTTTCACTGGTATAACATTCGATCTATGTGATTAATATGAATTGAGTGCATTGGTAAGTGTTAAGTAAGTATCATGGGTTATTCCCCTTAGGCAGAAGACTTCCACTAGGGGGCACTGTTTTACATTCTGGTGAATGAGCAGCCATTACTGATTGTGTTTATCAGTAGGAATAGAGAGCTTGGTAGGACACGCGTGTTTGGTTGACTATGGTCATTATATGAATAAAGGATCTCTGTAAGTACATAATATTTTGTTGTATTTTTAATCTGTTAATATCTGTCATTAACCCAAGCTTACAGTAAGGAACGTGATTAAGATGAAAAATAAATATTTGCTGTATAAAATAATTGCTTTTTTCATCATTAGAATACACTTTTATTAATGTACCTGTGTAAGTAAAGCGACCGTTTCTTAAGAGACAACTCCCAATGGACTATACACCCAGTAACAAAGACCCGGTTTCTGTTCCATGCATCAGCTTGGTGATCCTTGCAAGTTTCTAGTCTGGTTGAGACAAGGACTTTATTCTTACAAGTTTTTATGATGCAAGTCCACCAAAGGGATACCTCTACCCTAATCACACAGCTTAGAGTGTACTCAATTAGCTGCTGAGTGCACAGGGAAATTTGTCCTAATGAAGAGTTTTCCACACTCTTTGCTCATATCGGGAATCGAACCCAGGACATTTTATGTGTGAGGTCGAGCGGACCAATGTACCTGTATATTATTTAGTTATTTGATGTTCATACCGAGGGAGACAAATATCTGAAATGCAAAGAAAAAGACCATCTAAAATATTACATGTGTGTATGGGTATAAAGCAATAAAGAGAAAATCATTCTTCTTGGGTAATATTTTTATAGTATATTTTTGGGTAATATTTATAACATCATGGAACACCGATATAAGTTTTGTAAAAGTTAGTAAGGAAAGGTTATAATCATTTGCTGAAAAAAGCCATCTTTGAAATATACAGAAACTTTCTTAGCCAAATGCATTAATTTGTAAAACAAAGTTTTTCTTTGGTAAACATAATCACCAGAGTGCCTTTGGCTTGAGTGACAGACATTTCCATTTTCTTATCCTAATAAAGTCTTAATAAGAGAATGTCAGATCTAGAATGTCATCTTGACCATGAGGACCCCAGCATGCTATAGTGGAAAGAAAAAAATGATAGTGATGATATACTTGAAAAGAATTAATCAATACTAGTTTGTGTCTTGTGTAAATTGAATATAGCATGGTATTCAGATCTCAAGATACAGGTATGTGTTCTGTAAACTTCTAATATTTGTGAAACATTTAAATTCTGATTATCGCTTTACATCTTGTATTGTAGCTTGGTTTCCGAATAGCCTGCTAAAATATATTGCAGCCATTTGTGTGGGTTATTCATTATCAGATGAATAGGCAGAGAGTAGGCATTTCTGCATTAAATGAATAACAGTGTGCACAAGCAAACAGGTTCATAATGGATCTCTGTCCACAAATGGCATGTTCTTTCACTTGAAGACTTCAATTAAGATATGAAAATTTTTGCAATATTTTCAACTCTACTAATGTGCCTTTATGGAAACTGCTTGCAGGTTTGCCTGTCTTGATCAATTTCAATAAATTTTTGTGCAGTACAATTAAAAAACTTCCATCCTCACAGCTCCAGACCAACAAATTAATCATGAATTAATTCAAATAAAAATGGAAGCTCATCAAAAACTGCTATGGGAAAAACTGCTGCCCATTGAAAAGAATGCGGGTAGAAGTGGATAATTTTAGGAAAAAATTAAGCTGTAATGATTGCAACATTTTACTTCCAAATTGTTGAAATGGGAACACCAAATTGACACATGAAGAACATCAATTTGGCAAAATTAAAGAGTAAAATTTGTGCCAATTTTCACATTCATATTGTTTTAGTTTAGGGTTCTCATCATGCTTCTTTGGATTTTGCCAATTTAGTATGCACATTTTGCCAATAAGCCGCTCATACTGGCATCCAATTTGTACCAATTTGAAGATAAAACGATGTTAATTTGGAAAAATCTAATATTAAATAATCTTTTACATTTGAATTGGTTGGGTTTCAAAATCTGATCTGCAGCCAAAGACCAAAAAACAGTAATTTACAAGACTGTATTTGATCTTTGCACAATCTTGGAATTAAATTTTGGTTAAAGATCAGTCTGACTAAAGTTTTCTAACTAATGTAGAATTTTGATAAGTAGTCAAAATGATAGCATCTGTTATATGTACCATTTTATCAGACATTATTTGTACCAACATCTTTAAAATATGTGAGTATGTTGAGTGATCTTTATTGCTTATGCTGAATGCTATGATGCTTAAAAATATTGTATTTCTGTTTTTAAATATTCATGTAACCTTGATTACTCAGCTGGTGATATTTCAAGTTCCGAATCATAAGATCTGTATATTGGATATATTGCTTTACATTGCAGTGATAGTATTTTGAAAATATTACAAATAATTGGACTGTATTCTGTTTTATAAAAAAATAATTGATAGCATATAATTAGAACTGTACATAAAAACAAAGGTTGGGACAATGTACTTTACTTCAGAGATTATCATGTAACACTTGCAAGACATTGACAGTTGCTCAATGAATGTGGCCTTGTACCAAAGATGGTGAACTTGAACAAATACAGGTTTCCCCCACTATACAAAAGTAAAGCATTCCTATGAAACATGCAAACCAAAATGGCTTAAACAGAAGAAGCAGTTCTGATTAATTTATATGGGAACATTTTTGAGTGTCCCCAGACCCCCCAAAATATCCTTGTGTGTGATTGTTGCTACGTTTGATAGTGCTGCAATGATTGTAGAAAAGTAGGACTTTTTGAAAGGGCATGTAGGTTTAGGGCTTTTTGCAGGATGGTTCAAGTGCCTACAGAGAACTTAATTATAGAAAAATACGTGAGGCTAAGCAATCAAGCATAGTCATATTTCAAGCCTTCCACATCAGCCAACAAACCTCAACTTTTGACACTGAGGCAGACAGATATAGATGGTTAATTTTTTGATCTGGGAACGCTCAAAAATCTTTCCCATATAAATTAATGGTAATTGCTTCTTTGTTTTACAGCATTTTGAATAGCAGGAAAAACCTGTACTAATTTAGGTCTTTCTTAAATGCAAAGTGGTGTGAAGCATACATTCAAAAAGTGGGGGATGGCTATGCCTAAAAAAAAGAACAGAAATGGTTGAAGATATTGCAAAACTATTAGGTCAATTTTCTGCAAATAATATTTGAAGACAATGTATGGAATAAGTAGCAAGATTAGTAGCACTATTTTGGTTAAAAAAGGAATACAGGTATACCTTAATTAGTGTGGTTAATTCATTCCAAGCTGTTCAAAACTGCACTGCTCAAGGTCTTATTATAATTTAATGTGTTTTTTTCTCCAGCTTATACTTAGTTACATTAATTTGTACAGTAATACCTTAATAGTACTTCATCAAAACCCGCACTAATCAAAACTGCACTGCTCAAGGACTTATTATAATTTAATGTGTTTTTTCTCCAGCTTATACTTAGTTACATTAATTTGTACAGCAATACCATAACCGTACTTCATCAAAACCCACTCTAATCAAAACCGCACTATTCAAGGTATTGCTGTATTCCATTCTAGCTAATATTATTTTCACTTATATCAACTTCATAAATCCATTTCACTTATCATACTTAAGAAATCAATGTGAAATATTTAATTGAGAACAAAAGGAGATGAGGTTCGATGATTTTTTAATATCTTGATTGTTGTTTATAAAATTATACTCCTTAATTTATACTTTGAAGACTCTTCAAGTACAGTGAGACAACTGAACATGACTGCAGAAAAGTTAATATGTATTATTCATTCTGGTTTCAGCCTCAATTAGATAAGTCCTTTAAAAAGTGGATTAAAATTCTTGTTGGAATAATCAATTCATTGAAAATCAAATTATTTAAAGTAAACATAAATGCAGAAATGAGCATTGATCTAAGTTAAAGAGTGAATGACAGATGCAGTAAAGTTTTATTCTGATTTTTGTTGACATATTGAGAGAAAGGAACCTAATGCAGTTCCTTGTCATATTACAAGAAGAAATTTTAAAACTGGCAGAATTAAAAGACCATTATAGCTTGCACATCACACTTACCAAAGTGGCACGGAATTAGGTGACCAGGTATCTTGCATTGCCTAAGAGCTTCCATCCTCTGTCTACCTAACTTTTTCCCTATAAGTTGCTGCAATATCGATTAGGTAGCTAATATAGAAACTGTTTTGGATTAATTTGTTGCAGACAGGTAGATTTTCATCTCTTACAGACGCTATTTTATCTAATAGATCTTTTTTGTCTCTTCCCTTTCTCTCTTGTGCTTAGCGTCCATAATAAGAGGGAAATACTAGCTCCCTTTCTGGATTGTTCTCAGACATTGCTCAATATAGCCATGCTAATGCTTACAGTTATAAGCACTTTACTTTGGGCCAATCAATTAAATCATATCTTTTTTCTTTGGCTTTCTACTTAGCAACTATTTTTTTATCTTATTCCTCTTCCTGCTCTTTTTTCTTACTCAATTATGACTCAATCAGGCGTGGATATCTGGCCAACACTTCATATTTTTAATTAATAGCAGCACTTAGATCTTTCTTCTTACTTATTCATACCATAATTTTTCTGACAGAAATCCTTTTTTTGTCTTTCTTCATATTTCTTCTCAAAGTCCATAGGAAAAAAGATGTATCTAAATTGGTGCTATTTTCTTTATGCTACAATTAGTTCCGAATTAAAGGAAGGAACTCTTCAAAAGTGACCATAACAATATGACTACATAAGTGCCTTTTCTTCCATTAAATGGATTTGTGAATGAGAAGTAAATCTGAGATAATAATGTAGCAGAATGGTAATAGAAATCTTTCCCAAAAATAGGATAATACTTAAATCAAGTACCTTAAAATAAAACCAACTCAGTGACTTGACATTAATTCTGCAACTTTTATCTCAGTTTAATCCATTATAACAAATAACTTACAATGTCATGTAAAAACAAAAGAAATAAAGATAAATCGTAGTTCTTTTAGACTCTATACTTAGAAAACTAATGAAATATTGTGTGAAATTTGTAAAGATGCTCTTCACACTATACATAAAGAGCATCTTTGCAATTCTGTTGGTGTTAATTCATGAGTGATGGAGTACAATCAAATCTATTGCAAATGACTATTCATCCATTCCTCTTATTTCTTCTTGACAATTATTTATACCTATATTTCTCTATTATAAAGCGAGACTTGGGAAATTGAAAGAATATGGAAGTGAATATATCTTCTTTTACTTAGATCATCACTATTAGAAAATGTCAACCAAAACTGTCAGCATAGTTCACATATATTTCTTCAGTTTTTATTGTAGTTTCTCGTGAAACCAACTATACAGGTTGCTATGAACCAATAAAATATTTTTCTACTATATATATATATATATCACACATACCAGCCACATCAATAGAGCCAGAGGGCTTACAATTTAAACATTTATCCTTTATTATGTCTAGAAAAAAACGTTTGTTTTTTTTAACCTCCCCCAATAAGTTTTAAGGGGGGATTCAGTTTACAATGTAAGATTGTACTGAATTGGTCTGCTTGTTTTTTGAAAATTCTGACATTTTAATGACCCAACAACAGGCGATAGAAGTAACATTCATTGATCACCCCTTTATCCAATTTGTAATTGATCACCTCCAACACAACATGCTGCCAAAAGATGTTGTTCATGTGACAGTTTCTATTGAATGACTAACCTGACCTGTTATTGAATATAATTTAAAGCCTGTGGAGCAGGAGGACAAGAATTCTGTGTTTTTCAATATGATGTTACAGCTTAAGACAAGCTTTTGCTTTAACAGACAACAAATGCAAAGAAGAATCTGAACATAAAAAGGATTACATTTGAATACATTGAAATACAAATGATGCATAATATGATTTACTGGTTGATGTGCTCAGTTAACACATGTTGTTATTTTTGTTTTTCCAAAACCTTAATTACATATTGTTTATATACAACTTTTAAATAATCTTTTTAATTTGAACATTTTTCTGACAGATCTTATATATCATCATCAGCCATTATAAGTCCACTGCTGGACAAAGGCCTTTCCCATTTCCTTCCATGACGACCGTGATTGTGCTAAACTTTGCCATGTCTGGTGAACTTTTCTGTCCCATCCCTCCATCTTGTGTCTAGTCTTTTCCTACTGCATTTACTGTCGCATGGACACCAATCGTTTAGTCTTTTGATCTATCTATTGTCATCTCTTCTTGCTAGCCCATTTCCATTTTTGTTGCTTAATTATTTGTAAAATATTCTTCACCCCTAGTCTTCCCTCTGATCCATGTTGATCTTTTTCTATCTCTTAGAGTTATCCCCATATTTCTGTAGAAACCTTTTTGTTTTCCGGTGTATGTTTAAAATTTGTTAAAAAACGCCAATAGTGAACAATAAATCCCCTGATGTACCATCCCCATTCCGATAAACGTCAGCAACCCTGCATGCACTATACCAGCTCCGATCCACCCCCTCATCAATGCATTCTGCTATAGATCACACTTTATATAGGGGATCATCAGCTGTCTTTCCATGGACCTATTTCAGGGAAGTTATGACAGTACAGGTGTTTGTTACCATGGATTCTCCCAGCCATGTAGATCGGCACACAACTGTCCACCTATTTTTAACTTTTTGTCTAAGTATGTACGTAAAAAAAGAAAGAATTTTAAAAATCTATATATACATATATACCTAACAAGTGTATCTGTCTATTCTATAAGTATACAGAATATAGCAGAAATTCCGGAATTCTTTGAACTGTCCTACTACCATATCCAATCCCATTTCTGGAATATATGTTATGTTAAATACATGCCGGAATATATATATATATATTAAACTTAGGAAATTACTAAATTGCAAAAGTGAATGAAAAGGCAGGTTCTTGTAAACCAATTCTTCCTTACTGATTCACATATATGAGTTTTGCTCTTTTGGTGTTCAGAATTAAAAGCCACACTTTTGGCACCAGAGGCAGTTTTTCAAAACCGCAAAATTTAATCTATTCTTTGCCAGTTAACATGACGTTTTCATTTGCTTGGACATAAGCAGTCAATTATGAGATGCCTTGTGGGCTGCTTTGTCAAAAACAACCAAAAGAAATAGTGCAAGTCAAGTTAAGAGCTATCAAAATGATTTCTTAAGTCTGCCATCATGCAGGGCATTTTGTACCATATTCTTCTTGATGTTTCCCATAAATTCCCAAGCTTATATTTTAATCATATTACTGTGTTGTGGGCCTCACAAACACGCAGGATAACCATTTGTTGCAAAATAAAGTGTGGACATAAGAGACATGCTTCTGTCTTGAACAAGGCTTAAGTTCTTAATACATTTCAATGATTTATTCCGTGACTTTACCAAGCTGAGGATATAAACTTTTCATCTTTCTGCTGAACTAAATGTGAATTACTTGAAAGAATGATGGAACTTATAACAAAATCAATGTAGTAGTAATTTGTATGTGATTCTACATATATTCTTCTGCAAAAGTTAATCATACTTGTTTGATTTGAACCTAGGCATTCCATTTCACATTTAATACAGTTATCCTTTAATTAACGCGGTTTTATTCAATAGTCTTCGAGTCTTGTTTAACATTGTTAAATTAATTGCAACCATCCCTTTATGCATGCGATAACAATTTTGATTTCAAAATGCGATTTCGAAATAAAGAAACTGATCTGTTTGTTTCATGTCTTTTATTGTCAACTAAATCATCTTTTATATAGAATTGTATTTGGGAACACCTTCATCTATAAATTAGAATTACCTGAGTTACATGAATGAAAGTTAATGCTATTTTCTGTCTATCTTGCATTGCTGGAATAAACTAATCCGGTTAGTATATTAGTGACCTTTTCTGTTGTCATCTTCTTGTGGGGGAAAAGAGACTTTTTTTCCTTTCCTTAGAGAATATACACCTGGAGAAGGCTATAGAATGGATTTGCCAAAACGTTGTGGTAACAACAGCAGCAACACAAAGAAGGAATTCAATCGTCCAAGAAAGTTTGGAATTTTCTCAAAGTTATAGAATTGTTTCTTGACTGGGTTATCTGAAAAGTACAACACAGAATTCTTTGCTTTATTATGTGATACTACATACCATAGTGTCACAATTATTTAACATGTGATCACCTCAAACCAGAAATTTCTATCTGATCTTTCCTCTCAAAGAATAAGAGATGGTCTGTTTATTCGTTTTAATTTTATTGTAAAATTTCACTGCTGTTTGATATTGGGCAATTACTAGTTTGATATTTTCAATTTCTTTTCAACTATCATAAAGAATTTTTGTACAAGAGTAAACCCAGTATTTACCAAATATTTTATATGTAAAGTTTTATAAAAACCTGTGCATGTAAATCTTTACTACTAAAATGTGGAACCATTTGTTCATTTCTGAACTCTAAGTATTGCTGACTCACATGCACTCACAGAAAATTATAGTTATAGATTAGATTCTAAGTAAACTTTGAATAGACAAACAACTCACAATGTCAACATTGTTGTTTAGTCTACTTCACATTTCTTGGATAATTACCATTTGCCAGGACTGAGATGCTCATTTCACTGAGACACTCACCATCACTTTATTCAGCTACTGTTTTCCCTCTCTTAGAATTCTATAGGCTACTCAAGATCTCCTTCACCTCCTTGCTGATTATGTGGTATTGTTGTTAGTTTAGACTCATAGTCTGACCAGTCCTCACGAAAAACCATTTAAATTTGTCTTATGGAATGAGAACAGCTATTGGCTTCGGCCTTGCTATTGACCAACAGTTAGCAAGTTTGTATTACAAACCATTACTATTGTATTGATTTCAATAACTACTGGATGACCAACACTTGTGGCCTTATGCCAGACTAAGTTAAGCTTAGTAAATAC
>VCCN01003880.1:4363338-4385012 GCA_006491835.1 Architeuthis dux
CCCTGTACTAACACACACAATCACACTGGGAGAGGCCAAATAGTATCTAAACACCGATTCATCAGATATTGTAGCATGGGGAGCAAACATATTGAGGGATCTATCCAAAAGTGAACTCTATAGAACAATTCATTTGAATGTATCGCTTCATGAGCAGAAGAGAAAGAAACAAAGAAACAAATAAAAAAAGTGTAATAACGATGTAATCCAGGGAGACAACTCTAGAGGAGTCAGGAATTATTTCCTTTGATGAGCTGATAGCTGAATCCTTGAAAATATTGTGTATTTTGCAGCGACTACAACTATCAGAGGAACATGTTCTCAGAAAATGTTGTTATTTTATTAAGTAAGGCACCAGGCCACCAGAAAGGAGAAATCAGTGAGAATGAAAAAAAGCAAAATCATGGCTAGTCAGGACAGCTTTCAACATCTCAATCTAAATGGAATATAATTGGGATAAGTTCTTTGTTTTGGTGGGATTCAAAGTGTATTCTTTAGTTTTTCCAATAATAATGTTCTAAAATAGGGGTCCCCAACCTTTTTGTGTTGAAGAGCACTTTCCCGACTACCAGTAGTGTGGTGGGCACCATTTACTTTTCATTTGGACTTAATAATAAAAACATACATATAAATATAATTCCTATTTAAGATAATCACAAAACAAATTATTGTAAAACAACAAGTTTTTAGAAATTGTATATTAGAAACCATAAACCAAAATTGTCAAAATAGGTTTCTTCATTTTTTGAGTTGGTCTGGCTGGCTGGCTGGCTATGTATGCATCATGCATACAGGCTGCACCAATGGAGCTAGAGGGCTAAAGATTTCAATATTTACTCCTTATTATGTCTAGACAAAACTTTTATTTTGTCATTTCAAAATGCCCCCACCCAATACCTTTTAGAGGGGATTTCAGTTTCCAATGTAAGTTTATGCTAAATTGATTCCTTAGTTTGTGTCTGCTGTAAACCCCCCCCCCCCCGGTCCGGGGACGAATTTCTTAGCGTCTCATTATAGCAGCCTGATATGATAAAATATATTTTGGGGTAATAAAATCTGGCCCTGTAAATCTCACAGTCAATGTGATTTCTGGCACTATTGACCAATGGTTCATAGTTAGGAGAGTAGGATGATATTGCTGTTAGTAAACAATCAAGATGCTCCTCATCAGTAAAACAAGATCTATTGTGATTTTATGATATTCATAGTTAAAAACAGTGATTCGCAAAGGTAGGTGGAACCAAAAAGCGATTTTATCTTGTATGCCGCACTTTTTAGGAAAGGAAATCTTTCTCTTACAACCAAACTCCAAAAGTTCTCATCTGTTACAAATGACTTTAGCACAATTTCATTCTGCAGTTCAAAAATCTCTAGGTCGAGATCTTCTGTTTTTACTTGAATGAGTCTGCCACTGACTGTAGCTATACCTCTTATATTTACGTGGCAAGTAAAAGGATTTAATACAAATGTGATCATTGGCTCCATCATAGTAAAACATTCAAATCTTTTTTCAAACTGCTCCTGAAGCAATTGAAGATGGATTACAAATGGTGACTGGTTAAAGTCACTGTCATCTATCATTTTCTTCATATTTTGGAAATGTAAGACTTCATCTTCAGGTAAGAAATCCATAAAACAAGTTTTACTTTAAATGAGTTTATAGAGCCTATCATTCTAGCTATTTGTTTCCCTGAAGCTCCAAGTTTAACATTTTTCTGTCATGTCTGTGAGAAAACCCAAATCCACCAACCAGCAGTAGTTGCATAGTTGATTAAAGTTTTGATTTCTGGATTGGAGAAAGATTTTTATCTTTTCAATTAGGCTTACAAATTTTGTCAGAACTTTGGCTTTGCTAAGCCATCATATTTCTGTATGTACAATAAGCTCAGATTATTTATTTTTAGTATCTTCTAGTAAGGTTTTAAAAAGACGGCGTTGCAAAGGCGCTGCTCTAATAGAGTTTATTTTAATTACTACATCATTGATAATGCAAATACACACATGCACATCCCCGCCACTAGCATATATATATATACACACATGCAAACATACTACCCACACATTCATGTAAATAATTTTGCATTTTTTATGAAACGTTATTCAATGAAAAGTTGTGCCACAGTTGGCAGCTGACCTTCTGTTAATTTAATAAATAATATTTAATAAACCATGGTGGGAAAGGTTGTGGGCCCAAAAACTTAAAATTGTAACTGTAAAATTAAAAAATTAAAAAAAATTAATTGTAGTATTAAAAAAATAATTTAAAAATAATAATGGTAGCCAGTCTGTGGCGGGCACATGCAAAAGTACTGGCGAGTGCCGTGGCGCCTGTGGGTACAGGGGACCACTGGTCTAAGAGATTATCTTGAAAACCACTTCTTCACAACGAAGTAGCTAAGAATATATTTACTAAGTGTAGCTGAGTTCACAGATATGTAATATTCTCTGAGGAACAAACTCACTACAGTAGTAATGGTCTGCAGGACTAGCTTGCTAACTACTACTCCAAGGGGAGGCATATTGATATTTACTAACCTCTGCTTTATACAAGACAACAAGTAATGGGGCACACAGTGAGGATAAATCTCACTAAACCTTTAGTAATGGTCTGGGAGACTAACTTGCTAACCATTATCCATGGTGAGGTATCCAAGAAGATTGTGTTGTGATTATTTTGTTTAGTGAGTATGGTCTATTGACCTTTTTTATACCTTTAGAAGGGCACTACAAAGTTTACTTTGAACTGATAGTACACATTAATTATGCCACAAAGAAAACATACTTAGTTGAATTTTGCTTTATATAAAGGCTAGAAACATGTAAATATTAACCATAGCATGTGTGATCTATTTGATTGAATGTAATATCCTTATGTGTTAAGAGGAATGGGTTAGGGCATTCCTCATGACTGATTTTGAACACTGACCACTGGCCCTATCTAACAAATTAAGCAGGCTACAAATACCTCATTCTTTATCTCTTTTTTCTCTTTCATTTGTGGTCTTATATAGACTAAACTATACACAGAATTGTTTGTATTCAATACTACAGGGATACCTTGAATGGCGTGGTTTTGATTAGTGCGGATTTTGATGTAGAACAGTTAAGGCATTGCTGTATAAATTATTGTAACTAAGTATAAGCTGAAAAAGCAGACATTACATTATAATAAGGCCTTGAACAGTGCAGTTTTGAACTGTATGGAAGATTTTCGAACAAATTAACCCCACTAATCAAGGTCTTACTGTATGTATTTAAGCACTAAGGTGAATACTAAACTAATAATCAATAATTTTTCATGGCTATAAATTAGAAAGAATGACCATTCAATATTAGTGTTATTGAAGCAAAGTTTTTAGGTTCTTCTCCATTTCTTTTCTGACTTTTGGACAATTTTGATTGACTGTTATTTCTGTCTAGCAATACCAAAATTCTTACAAATAAGATTTTTGTTTCAGTGTTTTTAATGAAAGGTACCTTTTAAAACACATGGCTAGCAAGCCTTGTATGCTTTACACTGTATTCTAGGTGCTTGTTCTGTGTTTTCAATATATTTCCTTTTATTCTCTTATATATTTTCATAAAAATTATTATATGTAAAGTATTACTTATAGTCAGCAATCTTCTGGTTTGGCTGATTTCTATACCTTACAATTTGGCAGGGTTGGCAGACAAACAAGCATAATATTTGAAAATAATTATCCATGTCTTGTTTGTTAGTCAAATGTTGACTACATACAAGCACATTTTTCCGAGTTTCTTTCATCTTTTATATAACTAAATAATCATTGCAAACATTAACAAGTCTATATTACACAACCACATACTCTTCTGCATACCAACCAACCTTATTTTAAGGCCTAGAAATCAGCCATAACAGAGAAAGGCTCGCTGTGTAATCTAGAAGCATATGAGTGAATTACATTCATTGCGCTCTAACTTTTTACATGTTGGCATTTTAAAATCATCATGGATTCAAATGTTTAAAATTGTTCCTTTGTATTTTTATCAAAATCTGGTGAATTGTCTGGAACTCCCCAAACATTACTCTTCTAAGAGACTAATTTTGGGGATAGAATGACCATGAATTGTGAACCCTTTGCTTCAAAGGAGAGATGACTCTAAAGGTTTTCCATAAACCAAACTTGGAAAACTTTCATGAACTTTTTTACAACTGAATTTAATTTAAATAAAATAAGCATTTTTTGCTTTTTTTCTCTTCTATTTATCAAGGATGGTTATTTGTTCAATTTTCAAATCAAGAAAAGTTTAATGTTTTTAGCAATCTAATTGAAAATTTGACTTTTGTATCTTGTAATAGATAGATATTTGGTCTCTTTCAGTCATGTTTTTTCTTAAAGCCAGATAATTAATCAAAAATGTATTGACAGCCAATTGCAAAGTAAAGAAATTTTGTTGGCCCCAATCCAAGCAATGAAAGATGGATCTTTCATACATTCTGTCAGCCATTTGCCTCTTTTTTGTAGTTTTCCAATTACCTTCCTTTGCTGTAGGATAATGACAATGTTTCACTTAAAATATTACAACATATTTGAGATTTATTACAAAATACCTGTGTAAAAAGAAAACTTTTCTTCTTTAGCTTTGACATATCATAAAAGGAAATGACATGAATTATTTACATGCAGAAATTAATTATGTGTTGGTGATTTTGTAATAGGAGAGAGAAAAAAATATATTGAAGCAAATTTAAGTAACTTGGCTCAGCAATATGTTTTGATTGTTAGATATAAAATCATGAGCAGCATTTTCTTATTCTGGTATATTACAAGCTTTCTTTTTATTAGGTAATACACCTAATAAAAAGAAAGCTTGTAATATTCCTTTATAATGAAATTAAATATCAGTTGTCTTTTATAACTTTTAGTAAATTCTAGCCTCTTGTTGAAGATGTGGATTGGATGTAGAAATAGGTAATTCCTAGTAGCCTAAGAATGCATCATATAACCCTAATTTCAATGATCTGCTTATCCTAGTGACTAACTAAAGGTTTGATTCCACAAGGGTTAATTACACTAGATTCAAAACTCAAATGATGGAATGAGTGAATGTTAATACAGAAATATTTATTCTAGACAATTTTTAGGTAAAACAAAAACAATGGACTCAAAATTTTGATAAAGAAGTAGAATGTTGCCACTCTAGAAAAACAAAGAAAATGTAATAAATTATAGTAAAATGATGTTCAACTACTTATAATTATGATTTTATTCTTTGCAGTTTGTTTCTAATAGTCAGACAAAACCAAGAATGTTTCATTTACTGAAGTATATCTTAGATTATAAAATTTTTCATTATTCTTTGTGAGGGTAATTTTGTCAAATTTTCTTTCAGTTTCCACGTTGTCAGCAGAACTCTAAAAGCCTATGAATAGGAAACAAGAAATTTGTTAGCTGAGCCTAATACTCTCTAAATGTGTACTATAAGCAATTTGAGAGATTCAAATCTGAGCTCAAAGTCCCTATTATCATAACTGATTACAACACTGATACTTGTAATCTATTTAAGTTTTGTTACATGGCAGATGTACATATGTGATTAGAGGTTTTCTTTAATATATATATATAGAGAATTCTTCTATCTGGAAAGAAAAAACATTATTTTAATCAGTATAAAAAAGGCAAGGTGACTTTTCAATGCTTGCTTCACATTTCTATATATACAAGCCTGGCTGCTGCAGGATCAAACTCCATTCCTACTTCTATCCAGCTGAAGATGCTTACTGCAACTTTGTATTGTATATATAATAAATAAATTTGTAAATATATAAGACTTGTCAGTTTGGCTAAGTTGGTAAGAGAGCCGACTAGCAATCACTAGGTCAACAATAGGGAAATGTTACTTTTATGGTGACAGGTCATTTGCATCCCAGACAACATGTGTCCTGGTCATTAAGTGAATTTTAACAATTTGGCTTTGAGAATATTTTTGGGGTCAGATACTAATCTTTTTTTTCAAATCCACTGCAAAACTGGAAAGTTTAATATTGTCGCACATTGTCAGGGACACAAATGCCCTAGTACCTACTTTTATTTATCTTTTTGGTTTAACATGATTGGATAGACAAACAGTGAAGAGTTTACTCCCCTACATTTGAGGATTATTCTTGTTATGGAGGGGGGAAAATAAAGTCAATTGCAACTTGGACTGGAGTTTGACAAGAATTAACAGGACTTTCTTTAAACTTTAAGTTGTGTTTTCACTTTCAAAAAATCAAACATTTTTCTTTTTACCTGGCATTTTAACAATGCAAATGAGAAATCTCATTCAATGTCAGACATGCTTTACATTCCCAATGTTAAAGCTCAATAGCAGTTGAGTCACCATATTAAACTAAATAATACTTTGGAGAATATAAGGGCTGATTTAAGCTTATTATTTGGGGAAAAAAAGTTAAAATCTATTATTTAGTTTCAGATAAGAATAATTGTTTCAGGCACCCAATGTAAAAATATATTTGTAACAAAGTAAAACGGATAATTTGAAACTACTATTAAAATTTTGTTGTCTTTTGCACAACTCTTTAAATATTCTTTTGATATTTCTACGAATAAATTATATATGTGTAGATGTATGTGTGTTTAAAATATGTGGATTTTTCTTTTACATTTTTAATTCACCTTTGAGAGAAAATTCTGCAAAAACCAACCAACATATCAATTTTAAATCCTGCGTACTTCAAAATTATCTTCCTTTTGCTCATATGGTTTTATTAGTTTTTTGCTTTTAAAAATTAATTTGGTATATTACGGTAGATGTACGCATTTTGTGAAGAGAGGAAAAGTAGAAAATAAAAAAAAAAACACTTGAGCGTGGGAAGAGAATGTTGTGCCAAGAAGTTCAGTTAAATGGTGATAGGAGGCATATAAATGATGAAGGAAGGTAGAAAAAAAAGCAATAGCTGAGATAATCTAAGGAAATAAACCTGTGCACAGAGGAATCTAGTATAGCTAGCATTTAAAGTAATAAGTTGGTGATGTAAGCAGGTGGGGAAGTGGTTGGAAGGAAGGGAAGACCTACACGGTAAATATATGTGAAAAGAAAGAGGGAAGAGGAGTCATTAATCAGTATGAAGTTTGCAAATCAGAATCTGCCAAGTCAAAACTCATTCGATGGAGTCAAGCTGTGTAGCTCACCTTGTGATCTCTGACTTTAATAGGATAATAACATTTTCCCCTGTTCGAAGTGTACGATGCTAAAGTAGGGAGTGAGTTGCATGGTAGAAGAAGGGCTATTGAAGGGAGGAGGTGAAAAAAATACACTTGCCAAAAGAGTGTAGCTGTACCTGTCATAGCAATAGATGAAGATGGTGCACAAACACATTACTGGACCTGTTCAGTGGTGCAGGTATAATAGAATAAGCAGTTATTGACTGGTGTATAGACGAAGAGCAGCAGTAACTGACCCAGGAAATGGATGCTGATGAAGAGAAAGGTGGGGGTTAGCATTTATTTAGGGGTCACTGCTTTTGTATTCTTCACCAAAATAAAAGTCAATATTTGTAGCATTATGAAATGACAAAATTGGACATACACTCCAATCAAATGTCAGTTGTGACAATGCGTTTTTGATTTCTATATTTATCAGCAAAGTTTATTCCAAGAGAGATCCAGTGAAGGCTATTTTCTTTTTTTTTCTTAAGGAAATGTTTTTTTATGGAATTTTCTGATTCTATTTTTCTTGTTGATTGTTGTCCAAAAGATTTCACTATTGCCAAGTTATGAGTATCTATGATGAAAGTAGACAGTAACAAACTTAAAACCATGAATCAGAGGAAGCTGCTTATTGTGATCACTTTAGGACGGGGTCTTTTAGATAAGTATAACCAGCTGATAATATTAAGCAAAGGATATAAAAACAAGTATGGTTAGTCACTCAATAGAAACCATCATATGACCAATGTCTTTAGGTAGCATGCCATGTTGGGGGTGATCAATTTAAAAATTGGTAAAAGGGGTGATTAATGAATAAGTTACTCTAACCTTTTTTGGGTAGTGATCACTAAAATGTCTGAATTTAAAAAACAAACAAATGTGAATGCTGCGGGACAAAAACTAAGGGATCAATTTAGCAAAGTCTTACATTGCAAATTGAAACCCCCACTAAAAACTATTTAAGGGAGAAAGTTTTAAAATAATAAAAATAACGTTTTTGTATACATAAGGAGTAGATGTTGAAAATTTCAGCCCTTCAGCCCTCTAGCTCCATTGATGCAGCCTGTACATGTGATACATACATACATAGCCAGCCAGACAGCGGGACCAACTTGAAAACTGAAGAAACCTATTTCGACAGTTTTGGTGGTTGGTTTCTAATTGGAATAATTACAATCATTGTTATAAATTTGCATTCATTATTATAAATTCATTGTTATAAACAACTTTTCATTATAATAACTTTAATACTAATAATAATACTAACAATAATGATAATAAATCTAATAATAATAATAAAAAATTTAATAATAATTTTAAATCAAGTGTTTGGGACCGACTGATTTTGATAAAAATAACTGTTTGATAACATTGTCTGTGATTATAATAAATGGCTTCCTCTGTATCAAACTTCAAGATTATTGAAATAGGTTTAATTCTATAATACTTTTGCTGTCAGAAAAAGAATATCAATGATATTTGAGAAGGTGTTCAAATACTATTTTTGATGACTGTTGCCAGTTTCAGTTTTGTGGTCAATTCTTACTATTTTCTTCACCAAAGGATAAAAATAAATATTAAAATGACATAACTATGAAAAAAACTTAATACTATAAGTGAATGGAATGATTCTATGGATTATTCAATATTTAGGTTTTCAGGGAAAGTCATGAACCTCAGTACAACCAACAATAAAACACAGACACATATATATATGGTAGTTGGATCTTTGATTGCCCCTGGTGAAAAAAAGGGAAAGTGAAGAAGGTTCCAGATGCATTCAGGTTGCTAATATTGAAAGGAAAAAGGGCTATTGTTACCATTTCTGTTTAAAAATGGCCGACGCTCCAGCGGCCGAGTGGCATCTGCTGATGGCGAATTAAAAGTCAAAGAAGCAGATTACAAGATTCTTCAGAACAGCATTTTTTAGTGTGAGGGTTATTAGGTAGGTTTAGTGTTAGTGTTAGGGTTAGTAGGTTGGTTTTTTTTAGGGTTAGTATTTCAACTCCCTGTAATTTCCAGTTCATGTTCAGGTTCAAGTAAAAAAGTTCTTGTTACTTGCATTGGGACAATAGATGTAGGTGTAGCAGGCTTACCACGTTTAGGTACAGAATTTCTTTTTTCTGGTAAATAAACATGTCCTTCAGTCATTTTTAATTTGAAAAGTTAAATGTTGAAATTGGCATCTGCTTCTTTGACTTGAAATTCGCCATCAGCAGCTGCCACTCGGCCATAGGATCAGCAGCCATTTTGAAATGGGAAAGGTCACAATTGCCAGAAAAAGAATAAACAAACAGATTGATTTTATTATTTAAAAAAAATTTAAACTAGCAAAATTTTAATATTTCTTGATTTTCAAGGGTAGTTAAAACGACTGTAACACATTCACTTTATACCAATTATGCTATTGTCTTGTAAATTTTAGCTCCAGGATTTCAAGTGTTAAGAGCTTGTTTTGAGATTACTGTTTTTCTTTAATTTGGTGAACTTATCACTGAGCTCACTCAGGGTATGAACCTTGTTAGTCTCTATCCTCATGCCTTTAGTTTTATTCTTTTATATATAAGATTCTCTCCTTAGAGGATTGGGGACATACCATTAAAACTCAAGATTTAATTAAAAGATAATCAAGTTCAAAACCTACCAAAAGTTAAGTAAAATCAGTTCCATGAATATATTGGTGCAATAAAAAATGGATTGAAGATTACCGAGTTACTGAGTAACTATTCTTCAAAGTTATACAGGACTTTTAATAAATTTAGCTGCGGCTAAAAACATTGCAGATTATATGAAAGGTTTAAAATAGTGTAGGAAAAAATAGAAACAGATTATTTTTTAATCAAGCCATTTGAAGCAAATGATGGCTAAAATATATCAAATCTTTGTCTTGTGAACATCTTTATGCAATCCTTTTTAATGTTGGAATCATAATTTTAAAAAATGTTGCTAAACAAACTGTTTTATCAAAATACATATTATAATTATTTTTTTTTTTAAATCCCAAGATAATTTTAATGCAAAAATATATTTATAACCTTTTGTAATATATTTATATCTTTGCTAATCCTGCTACTGAATATGTGCTGGTCACACATTCAAACATATACTGTATATTCCAGTCATCCTCTGACATTCTGAGGAGTTAATTCTTGTTTAGGCATATATTTGAAGAGTAAGTTGACCTATCCCCCCACCCAACCAGTCATAAAGTAGCACTACTTCCATAAAAATGTCAAATTTAGAGAGTCAAAAAGAACTGATGACCCATTATTTTTCTTTTTATGCTTAAAATGTTGACTTATATGCCCTCCTTTTCAACTAAATCTATAGTAAGCATCTTTAAGCATCTGGATAGCTCTTCCTATAACAGTTTAGCTTTCCTTTGTTAAAATGTTGGTGAACTCCAATGACTGAAAAACCATCAACATCTTTAATAAGGTCTTATTGATCACCGTATTTGATGGCATTTCAGCAGGGAATATTGAGAAAAAATGCCTTTTCCTTAATTCCTCCCGTTTATCACCCAGTTTTTTTTATCTCAAGTTCTAGCCAATGTTGGGCTTGACGATAAAAGTTACATTTACCTTTTGAGCCATTTTGTTAGGGGAGAAAAGGGGGGAATCTTATATGCTGTGAAATACAGTACTTTTACTAAAAATTTTAAGTTGCCATTTTTTTTTATTTTGCTAACATGTTTCATTGATATATATGCCATGTTTCTATCAACAGTTAAAATTCTGGTAATTTTTCAAATATATTTCTATTCTTTACCAAAGAAAGATTAAAGAAAAGACTTGGAAAAGGGATTTTCATGTTCATGAAGTAAAACTAACATTTTTATTATTCTCTACATAGAAAGAAAACATGTATATAATTAAACATGCATTTAGTAGACATCTAGTATACTATGTATACATAGTTTCACCTGTTTTTGCACATATATGAGCCACTCTCATAAGCTTGCAAATATTTGATTATCTTCTTCACCAAATGTCTGTTTTTTCGTTATCGCAAAACTCAAGAACTGCCAGAATGATGACTACCAAATTTTCTGCAGATGCTAATGGGACCCCAGAGCTGGTTTTTAGCAAGTTAGTTTTTCAAGATTTGCCATGAAAATAACTTTTACAATCAAAATGTATGCTAAATTGATCCCTTAGTTTGTATCTAGTAGTGTTTACTCTTAACTAAAAATATACTATTACTATAATTCACCAAATGTCCGTCTGGCCCAAACTCAAGAATGGCCACAGCGATGCCCACCAATGTGGTTACTGATAGTGACCCCAGAGCAGGTTTTTAGCAAGTTAGGTTTTGACGCTTCCAACACTTTGAATGATTTACAAGATAAGTATCATGGTCTCTTATTTTGTGTCCAGCAGAGTTCTTGCTTAACTAAACTAAAAATTTACTATTGCTTTAATTCACCAAATGTCTGTCTGTAGATCTGTGTTAGCATAACTCAAGGTTGGCTAGAGCTATGGTCACCAAATTTTGTGTGGTTACTAATAAAACAACGGAGCCTGTTTATTCACATATTAGTCTTTAAACATCTGTGTTCGCACTCTCCCCAATATTAACAATCTGATCTCCATGTATCTATCTATATAATATTAAAAGTCTGATTCTAATTATCTGTATGTGAGCTCTAAGTAGCCAAAGTGGTGCATTGTAGTCAAATGTACAGTTTTGGTCTCATTAGGGCCAAAGGTCCCATTTAGACCTCCCAAAGGAACTAGCTGGAAATCTCACCTGTAGGGTGGGTATTTCAGCTAGTAATGATAATTAGAAGAAAATATTATAATGAACAAAAAATAGCCCATGTTGTTGCTATAGACAACCAAAGCTATGAGATTATTTCATATTCAGATACTTTAAAAAATATAGGGCTTATTTAATCAGACAGTCCCATTTAATTTATTCCCAGAATTAAGTTTTGACTTTCTCCAAGAAAGAGCCTTTCTATCCTCATACTACATTTTTCTTGTTTTAGTTTTTCTTTCATGCAGTTGCATTCTTCTGATCATTTCTTTTCACACATGATACAAAAAAGCTTCATAATTTTCTTTTACCCACTGTGAAGAAGCTGTGAGATTCACTTGTCACCATTGTTGGCCCAACTTTGTGTGGAAATCTTTATCAGTGCCTCAGGCTGCTTTGAGGAAATGAGTGCTATAATGAACAAAAAATTCCTTTTTCTTTTTACCAATTTATCTTCCAATTCCCAGTTCCTTATTATCAAACCTGTTAATCACACTTTGTTCTGAATTTTAGAAGAGTTTGTTTTTCAGGAAGGTGATGTTTTCTTTCGTAAACATCCACTGCAAAAAAGAAAGTTATTCATTGTCTACCTGTTTTCAGTTTTATATTGAACTTAATTTGAAGATATAATTTCTGTCAAATATTTATATGGCTGGATTTTGCATTTATACAGCCAGACCATACACACAAGTAGTGGGATGCAAAATATTTTCCAAATTACTTCATGCCAATCTATTGACTTAAAATAATAATGCATGTGGTTTGGTGACTGATTAAGTATTTGATTAGATAAAACCAATTTATACTCTATAACTTAAGTCTAGTGCTATCTGATGGTCATCCCATTCATATTGGTATTTTCATCTTTGTTATGTTCACTTCATTCTGGCTGACATGCTTTCTGGTCTTCTTCAGGGATATATATTGCATGCAGTTAATTTTTAAAAGAAACTCTTATCTCATTCACAGCATTTCTTTGCTATCTTTCACTACCATACAATTAAGATTCAAGTAACAAAGGAATAGTGAGTGAAGTACAACTCTTCATTGCTTGGATATGAGAATTGTTCTAATTGGTGGCAAACATTAACCAAAGAAAAAAAGAAAGAAATGGATGAAATAAAGGTTCTGTGCAAAGATTACTGGACAGACATTGTGCATATCTATATCTATACTAGGTGCTACTAAAAAGTTCAAGGAATTTGAACAGATTGATCAGTTTGTTCATCTGCCAAGTTACTCAGTGTTTCCTGAGTCTTGCTGGATATTTGACATATCTCTCGAAATCACTCCACCAGGATATGAAAAGCCACATTTTCTATCAATTTTTTCTTTCCTTGAGCCATTCCACAATGTTAGTTCCCTGAACCTCACAATGAATTTTGTTATAAATATTGTTTTGTACTATTTCTTATTACTGTAGTTCTCTTCCAATGCTTCTACTGTTCTTTATTATTAAAACACTAGCATAGTCATCATCATCATCATCATCATCAGCCGTTATAAGTCCACTGCTGGACGAAGGCCTTTCCCATCTCCTTCCATGACAACCTATCTTGTGCTAATCTCTGCCAAGTTTTACCGGCAAACTTTTCTATCTCGTCCCTCCATCTTGTGTCTGACCGTTTCCTACTTCTTTTACTATCCCATGGGCACCAATCTGTTAGTCTTTTCCCCCATCTATTGTCATCTCTTCTCGCTAGGTGACCGGCCCATCTCCACTTTTGTTGTTTAATTAGTTGTATAATGTCCTTTACTCTAGTCCTTTCTCTGATCCATGTTGATCTTTTTCTATCTCTTAGTGTTACCCCTAGCATTGCTCTTTCCATGGCTCTCTGTGCTATTCTAAGTTGGTTTTCAGCTCGTTTGGTTAATTTCCAGGTTTCGCACCCATAAGTCATGGCTGGTATTATGCAGCCGTTATATACTTTTCGTTTTAGGCACATTGGCAAGGTGCTCCTCAGAATGTCTCTATTAGTATCTGACAAAAATTACGAAATTATTTATGTATAGATTGGCACTTTGGCCTAGGATCAGAGAATCTGTGCACTTCCTAATATCAAAATGTCGCTCCCAGGCACTTCTGCCTAGAATCAGAGTGTAGTATCTGTGTGCTCGACAAAAAGTGTTTCACAAAAAACATACTATGTATATATATGGATACTTATTAACAATCTCAAAGGAATTAGTGGTCAACTTTATTATTTTTACTAATATTATTTATCTCATATACTATTATACTTTTGACTTTGTACTCATAACAACTTGGTCCTGAAAAGGATTTCTTTGAAATGATGAAATAAAAGTAAGTATCATTTGCCTGGGATAACATACCCAGCAAAATCAGCTTTGCAGGCAGTGGATATTTTTCTTCCTTAATTGCAAATTTATCCGGACCAGTTTCTCCCCCGGGACAGTGTGATTCTTTCCTGTGGGTTAGCCGTCTGACTTGGGGGTTATATCTGCTATTTGAATGACAGCTCCATTAGCTGAACGGAGAGAGCTTCTCCCTAGCCTTTGCCCCTGAATTGTTGGTTGCGGCCAAGTATTGAACCTTTTCTTACTGACAAAAAAATCTCTGAGTAAATGCTTGGATTTCTTTCGAGTTGTTGATTAGATCACTGGGCACTGAAAGCCATTTATGCCTGTAGATGTGACTGTATACTTCCATCTTAGAAGTAATTATAAAAGCTACCTCCTGAGACTAGATCTTTTAAAAATGACCAACAACACAACTAAGTCTTCTCTTTTCTCACAGAATATGTGTATGTGTTTGCATTCCATCTGCTTCTCCTTACCACCCCACAGCAACCAACTCCATCTTGATTTCTGGAGCCATAAATTGTGCAAAGATCCCACATCGTCAGTACTGCCATCTCAGGACTTACGCTTTCATCCATACATACCTCCCTTCTTTCTTTACCATTTCTTTTTTAAATTTTTTTTATTTTATATTTTCATTCTGTTTCTCCCCCCTTCTTTTCATTTATCCATCCCTCCTGGTCTGCCAGGCTTTATGTCTCTGTCTCTTCATTTCTTTCATCTGGCTCACTATAAAATCTCCCGTGTTGTCAGGCAGTCAATCAGAGTGTACATTGGGCATCAGGAGCGTGGGCTTGAATTCACATCACAATAGTCAGGTGCTCCTTGGAGATGTGATTAAAATTTCTAGTGTAGCTGCTTGTCATGGTCACGCTACTGCTGCTGACAGGTCATCTGCCACTTTCAGTGATCGGCTCTGGCCTTTTTGAGGGGACATACAATTAGGGGGGAGAAAAAAAACTAGCATTGGACATGAGAGAATAAGCGAACAGAGTGAAGAAATTGAGAGATAGAGAAATGGGGGAAAATGACAGACAGACAGGAAGGAGCTAGAGAGCCCAAGAAATAAATTTTGATGGCAAAATGAATTGGCTGGATGGTATCTTTCTTATGGAATTTTCCAGTGGCATCAGCTTAAGATAGAGAAGGCTAACACAGAAAAAGCTAAAGTATACTATTCTAAAAAAAGAAAACCAACAACAAAACTGACCCGGCACTTGAGAGGGATATTAGAGATTTTTGTTATTTCCATATTTTGACCAGAGCTAACAATCCGATCAAAAACAAAAAAGAATAATCATTGAAGAAATGTAAGCTTAGATACACATTGCTTTTACAAGTACACCAATGTATTTAGAGGTGCAGGATGATGTAACTCTTATTGGCATAGAAATCAATTGGCTGAGTTCAAATTCCAGCTGATGCTAGTTCTGTTCATTTCACATCAATGCCCTTGAGAAAGGTACGAATCTACCTCTTCCTTTACCCTGTCCTATTACCAGATATCTTAAAATGTCTCATCACAGGTATGCCATCATGACTGACAGAGAAGGAAATGGGTGAGGGGGCACTTGGGCAAACCATTCTCCCATAATTTACCTGCTCAGACAGTAGCAGCAAAAAGGTGGACCATTATAATCAATCATGACACGGTTCAATCAATCAATGTATTTACTGCTTAGGAGGATGGAAGTTTGTGTTCCTACACAGTCAACCATATAAGTAGTGATGTTATTTACCCTGCTTAGCTTAGTCTGGCATACAGGCTTCAAGTTTCTTAGAGTACCTGCTCTTTCTAAGTGGTCACCAATCTAAATACTGATCATGTTCATCCTTGCTTAACTTAAGTGAACGAGCAGGAATTTGACTGTAAGTCTTGATATTTCGTAAGCTTAGTTCAGCACATGGCTGAGGTACTCGTGAAAATTAACTCATTACTCTTCCTGCCAGTCAAGAATGCTAAACATTGCTCTAAGCCAGGTTCCCAAACTGAATATTACTAAGTCTTGAAACCTAGAGTTATGCACAGTTTGCACACATTTCATTAAACTAACATAAACAGATCAATTGCTTTGATTTTAAATCATTCCTACAAATGAACAGGTTCCTTATTCCTTCCTTGTTTCATTAGTACATTTTTAATCATTTTATCTTCTGATCAGATGAGATCATTGACTTTGAAAGAGTTTTAATTATTTCTCCTCTTTTAGATGCCTTGTTTGTGAGTGGTCTATGAGCACAGTGGCAAGGATGCTGGCATAGCCGTTTGATAATAACAAATAAATTTCTCAGTGGGAGCTCTAAAAATTTAATTTCCTGAGCTGGGTTCATCACAAAAATCACATAACTTTTTAAATTATTTTACAAGAAACACAAGAAGTCTCTGTCTCCATTGACGTAAGATTTCTTGATTTAATTATTTATTTTCCATAAATTTCACAGTAATGCTTACAGAAACATGTTGAAGATCATTGGGTACATAAGGTAAAGGTTAATTTTAAAACTTTCTTTCACTTAATTTTTAACTAGATTTTCATTCATCTTGTTTTTGTTGCAATGGTCAGGTCATTTATTTTGCATACGGAATCTTAAAATAGAAAAAACTTGGGTGATCAAATGTACATATTATAATAAACCAACTCACATAGCCAATCAAAGGTGATATTTATAGAGTAAAATAAACATACTTTCTGCACAATAAACTTGGCTATCTAAATTTGTCTTGGCATAATATTGAATAAAATTCCTCTGTATGAAATGTTATTTCTTTTGGATTACAAAATCCTCTGTAATTTGTTTGAAATATATACACATCAATTTAAATCACTTAGTCAAAAATAATAAATATATAAGCTTGCATTTGGCTTCTTTCAGGTTTATATGCAAAAACTCTTTCAAAGTTGTTTATAAGTTTATATGACTATTGGTGTGTTACCATTTTCTATTGACACATGAATCATGACTTCTATTGAAGAGCCATGTCTTAAGTAATATAATTAATGAACATCTTCTATGAAGTCCTGAGAACTGACCTGCTGATGCCTCTCATAATGATGCAATAGCAAAGAATGTTACAAGTTGAATCCATGCCAAAAATGTACAAATGTTTGTTTATAGCAACTGTTATTTTCCAAATAGTTTCCCCATTATGTACTAAACAAAATCTGCAGGCGTTAACATTTTCATCATTTTGGATCTGTTGTTCATTTGATGTGGCTAAAATTTCTGCTTTCATTGGACATTCAGATCAGATTGAAGTTTGCTTTCTTCAGTAATCTTTCTTGCAATTATTTTTGTTAAAGTCTGAAAATAAAAAAAATATTTCAACAAGTTTGCATTCCATGTGTTTCTTCCCTCCTTTGAGTAATAAAACATTCATTGAGTAAAGAGACAAATCTTTGCAAAAGACAGACTAAGGCTTATTAAAGGCAGTTGAAGGTCACTTGGAAATGTTTTGAAATCACACAAAACCAAAGGGCTTCCAAACAAATAATTTTCTTTTGTAGAAGGGAGTAATTGAAGATAAAAGCTAGCAGCTTCCTGGTCAGGAGGTGTTACCTTTTCTTGAAAAATTGGTCCTCTATTTGTTTTGCCAAGTCAACTAGTATCTGACAACAGCTTGAACACTGTTTCTCTTGTATATCTGCATTCTGAAAAACCTGTGACATTTCAATGACTTAAATTGAATAAATCAGCCTTGTTGAACATTTTTACTTCAAACAAAATGGCAAAAGATAAAATGGATTAGTAGGAGGTTCTTTTCCTGCTTCTATTTATTTATATTTTTTTCTGCTCATTTTCAATTGGGAATTTTGTGGATTAAATCTTTAAAGTCATTCTGATTGCAACCTCATCATCATGAACACTGAATTACCAAGTTCATGACTTGATTTACACTGTCATTATAAAGCTATTCTATTCAGCTATTCACTGCATTTTTTTTGCTTTCCCACATTCTATGAAACTCTTTGTGTCTTCTCCCACCTCCAACTCTTGTTTTTTTTTTCCAATCCAAATTTCTGGCCAGTGCTCAGCTTAATCAATTTCTTGAATGTTCTTTTAAGCAAAGTCTTTTGAACCCAATTTTTGCTGTCAGATGATTTTGTGTTAATCAAGCAATGATTCAAAATCAATTCCATTTTTTCTACTCATTTTTCTTTGCTGCTGATTTTTTTATTTCATTCTTTTTGAACAATTTTATTTTAAACACAATTTAGAACATTATTATCAGTTGTAGTAGTCAGAGGAACAATGAGAATATGGAATTGCAATTCAGATTTTCTTCATAAACAACATTTTTAGGAAGTTCTTGGCATTCTTTTCAACTCTTCTGTGTTCTTTCCAACCAACCAGTCAGGCACAACTCCAAAAATCATCTGTTCTATATCAACTTAGGAAACCTGACAGGACTGTTTTTAATGATATAAAGCCCAAACTGTAAGAGATTAAAATTCATAAGATTAAACAATTTAGACTTTTTAAATTCTACTATTATTATTCCTGATTTTAACTTAACTTTAAATAATTTCCGTGATATTTTTTTCTTGTGAAATGAAACCAAGGTGTTTTGTCATGTGAATTAGTTCAACGTTGGTAATGAAAGAAAATTGCATTGATAAGAAGGTGTCGGAGAAAAACTACTTTATTTATCTGATAAAAATATTGGTGTTAAAATAAAGATATAGGAAGTGTTATTGTAAGCGTGTGACAGAATTCCCACACAGAACAGATGGCACTCAGGCAAGGAAAATAAAGAATTGAATTTCTTATTTGAGCTTGTTAAAAAAAAGGAATTATATTATTTACTTATTGTATATAATGTTTATTAGAATATTTAAATGTATTTATTCAGAGGCAAGAAGATTGAATTGGATGCAGATTGAAAAGGGATGTATGCAAGTTTGAGTCTCATTGGAGGTGGCTTCTATACTTGGTAATTTATACCTGATATTTGATTTCTTTAGAAGATGAATTTATAAACATTGCTAAAACCTAAAGCTGCTCTCTCATGAGGTAACACATTCCAGGAGAAGGAACCTAACATCCATTTAAATTAAAATCTAGGTGAGATTTTCAGAAGTAGAACAAGTTAATGTTTCTAAAACCAATTTCAATAGCTTAGCAAATAAAGGAATTTTTTTTGTAAAATCTATTCCAGAGTGCATGTTTAAATTTCATTATTTTTTCTGTCTTCCAAAACAGGCAGAAAATTCAATATTCATTAAATGATGTTACTGAAAAATAAAATCTAAAGATTATCATAAACACATCGGTACTGTTGATTATTTGTGTGTGAACTCGGGAATGCTCAAATTTGGTACTGGGGTTATATATATTTTACTTATTCTGGGGTTTTATCTTACACCCTGGAATGGAGCTTAATAGAATGCAGCTCTTAACAAAAAAATAATTGTAGCTAACTTTAGAGGTAGTCTACATCTGTTGCCATGGGGGAAAAACCTAAATCTCATTTATATGACAAGGATACATTTCCATTTGTGTTTCTTCACTTCATTATGGCTGGCTATTGTGCCTAACAACCCAGATTTTCACTCCCCATAAATCTGACATTAGAATCTTTCTACTAAGAGGCAAGATGAAAACCAAATCAATGACCCAGTAATGATAAACGGCTCCCAAACCACAAGCAATTTGTTGGGGGGCTACTGTTTTACTCCTTAAACTTGAATTCTGTAATTTTTATAACAAAACATCCTCCCAAAGTTTTACACATCCCTCCCAGATCTGTTACCTTTAAAGCATTGTGGCAGCTGAAACTAAAATGACACATTAGTGTTCTATTCATAGACAACCATCAGGGCCGAATTTAACATTCATAGGGCCCAGTGCATAACATTTCTGGGGGGGGGGGTTCTATTTTTGTATTTAGCTATAATTTTCAAACAAATCAAAACAAAAATGAAATATTCATAGAATTATGATTAATTTTATGTAAAGTCCTTCATGGATCAATAATCTATCTCTATGTAATAAATCCTCAAACAAGTTTAGTTGAGACATTTTACTTTTTTACCCGCAAAACAAAAAATATTCAAATATTTTGTTCAAGACATATTTTTGGGGGCCCTGTATAGCTGCACTGTTTGCATTGCCTTAAGTATGGCCCTGACAACCATCAACAACTGAGAATCATTAGGACAACAAACGACATCTACAAGTAAAATTAGTTTCTGTTATTGATTTACCCTTTTTGAAAATTAAATCCTATACTTGTAGCTTTAATTTTTACAGTGAAGCATCATAAGTGGTTGATTAGTTGAACTTACCACTTGATATTAAGTTGTGTCATCACCGACTGCTCCACAAATGTGAATTTGTCTGATAGAACATACCTAAGCAAGAAAACTGACTATACAACAAAGCAAAGAGTCATTCCTCTAGCAGTCCGTCTAATTATCATATATATAAGAGCCATGTCTGTCATACTTATTGTATCAGTAGCAACCATCAACCCCGTGCTTTCCTACCCTCTTATTAAACTCCCTAACTTTCTTCTCTCCCTTCCTACCATGTCTGGTACAGTTATATTATCAATAGCAGCCATCAGCCAAACCTGTTGTACGCATGATAACCGTCAGCAAAGTGATGGGTTATGGACTAATACTCATAAAATCTATGGTACTCTAGCCAGATATAAATATCCCCTATAAAGGGGTCTGAGCTTAACATAGAGCATTGTCTTTTTCATTTCTTTCACTCATAAAGCATCTCCAACTATTGATAATATGTCTTGTTATTAAGATCAGAAGTCATTGCTTACTGGCATGTTATGCCAGTAAGCAATGACATCTTGTAAAGGCTGTAATTATTTTTTATTTCTGACAGCCACAAGAACAATAATGGGAAATTCTTAGGACAGAGAGGTTTCCAATTCAAGCATAACATAAATCTTTATAGAGATTTTTTTTATTATTATATAGCAGTAGCTAGAGTCAAAACAGCAGAACACATTATATACGTCTCAAAAATTGCCTTTTTTTGTCCTGGCAAGCTGTCTGCATGTGATGTTTGATGGTAAGCTCAACACTTATAAGATGATATTACAGGTTTTTTGTAATGTAATTATTTTTGCTGCCTGTGAAATCTGTTTAGTTAATTCAGCTTATTCAGTTTAATGTTAAGATTTGGCTTAAATCTAGAGTCTGCATAATCTTCATTTTGCCAACTGGGTTTGTTCATCATTCAAAATCATACTTGAATTAGTATAGTATACATAAAACACGAAAGGATTATTTATGTATAGATCGGCGCATCTGCCTTGGATCAGAGCATCTGTGTGCTCTACCTTGGATCAAAGTGTTTCTTCCTGGCTCAGAGTCTAGTATCTGTGCACTCATTGAAAGTGTTACAGACTATATATATATATAATTTGTATATATGTTATGGGATTTGCTA
>VCCN01003880.1:4385302-4400412 GCA_006491835.1 Architeuthis dux
ATATATATATCTGGACATCACTGATATATTACACACGTCACTATATCTGAATATTTTCATTAGCATCCTAAAAGCAAAGGTATAAAAAGAATTATATTACCAAGTTGAATACAGAGAGAGAACCAAAAACTTTGAATTTAATGTATGAAAATTTTGATTCTGGTATCATTATTCCCTTCTTACTGAGAAAGCTTAAGTCAGACCTGGCATATGATATTGGGCAAAAATTCAATGTTATGATATACAGGAAGTCAAATATCAGGAATCACTAACTTTAAAAAAAGAATCAGCAAACAGTTTTAATTTCATTTGCAGCTGCTTATGTAACTTTCTTTTGAAAATAAAAAGTAGGAATCCAACACATCCTATGGCCTGTCCCATCCCAAATGCCAGAATATTTCAATCATTTTAATCATTGTGTTCTCTGGTCATCTTTAAGCCTAGTAATTTGATTGTGTGTATTATTTGAAATTATGAGATTAAATATTATTCAAACTAGTATCCTCACATTTATTGTTTTGATCATTATGATTCAGCTGTTGTGCTCTCTGCCCTTACTCAGGCATATGTCACATCCAGTAATTTGAATCTGTTCAGTGTTCCTTAAAGGTTACCTGATGCAAGATACATCTGAGAGAGGCTAGAGAATGAACCTTCCCAAACTTATTGATTGCAACAAAGATAAAGATGATCATCCAAATAATTCAGGGAATAATGATTACACACCAAAATATTGCAAGCTTTCAAGTGAACTGATCACAAAATGAAACAATATATCTGAGTTTAGTAAGAACATTTTCTTCCTTAAACATATTTACCCAACATCCATACCAAAACTATAAGAGGATACACACATAAGTTCTCATGATACACTGGTTTTAACTGCAGACATCAGAAAATGCTCTGATCTTGTCTCTTTGGTCTAATAGGTGGGTACTGCCAGGCAGACAGATGCACCTTGTCCTCTGGGTCTAATAGTTGGGTACTGCCTGTCAGACAGATCCTAAGTGTCAAGTTAATTACATGCATCAGATCCTTATTTTACAGTTGATAGAAACAAAGGCACTTAGAACTGATAAAATGGTCCTATACATATCAACAATAGCTACTTATGCCTCAATGTCCTACCTTATCAACCAAATCCAAGTGTGTTTATTATTTTCACCATTAATATCATCATTATTTGCTAGTTTTGAATTATCTTCTCTTACAACTTCTATGACCGCATGCATGCAATGATATGGGGAAAAAACATTAATGGATTTGATTATTAGTAAGTAGCCTCCCTATATAACATGTTTGTTCTGACAAATTTCATCAGTCTTTTTATGATCTCAATAGTGATTTTATATACATCTTTAATGCTCATACTAGTGTCATGATGGTAAATGCACTACAGTTGTTTACTCCTGGTGAAAGTTTAATTTCATATATCTGTGAAATTGAACCACTGATGTATAGTGCCTGTTAAAAGATGTTATTGAATCAGACCTTTTATCAGAAACCTCATAACTCCTTAGAAGACAAAGGAATTGTCATCTAAACCCATTCGGGACAATTTTAAAAGTTGCAACTTAAAAAAAAACCTTCACTCTTTATAGAAGATTATGTAATTTGTTTTCTCCAATATTCATTTAATGTCAATAAATGTCAAGTAAAATAACTAAGCATTTGGAGTCAAAACCCACAAAACGAAAATATGACCTGATCATGTAATGTCATTGTTTCTTCATTGGCCAGAGAGTGAAATGGTCAGTGTCATTATGGATATATTTATTAAGCTTAGCTTAGTATAGCACAAGGGAGGGAATGGGGTAGGAATATTTCCCAAGTGGAAGGCAGGCTTTGAAAATCAGAATCTGAAATCTTTGCTTTTACCTGGGTCTGAACACTAACCACTGGCACCTGTGGGGAATATACATTTTTCAGTCAGGTGTTTGTTGCCAGTGCATTTTAATTTCATTCTGTCACTGTCTTTGGTCTATCCTGGTTTCTGCTTGATTAATCTATCTCAATTCTTTCCAACTGGCTACATTCTTTATCTGATGACCAATTTCGTTTCTTACATTTATTTTTACCATTTTTCTCTCACTGGCTTTTCATTTATTTTTTAACTCTAATGGGAACGTAGTTTTCCAATATATCACAACTAAGAAGAAACACCTTTCTGCAATCATTCCGCCTAATAGAAAAGGAGAAAAAAAAAACTCTAAAACTTCAGTAAACTTAAACTGAAAATATATCAACATTTCTTTCTTGGTAATTACAAGATAATCACAGGATTCACTGTAGTTATTTACTAAGATTAGCATAGTTTGAGTCCATATGTAGCATCCAGTGAGGATCTGTAAAACCAACTTGCAAACATTGCACCATGATAAGGTGACTTTTTAAGCATAAAGAAGTTTCTATAATGGATCAGATTAGTCTGTTTAGACCAGTGGTCACCAACCTGGGTTTGTGCAAACCTAAAGGGTTCAGGAAAGGTTTCTTGGGTTTCGTGAAAAAGAAAGGTGTTCAGATGGGGTTCATCAGTAAGGTTTGACAGAGAAGCTGAATCAAAATTGTTAATATTAGGTAAAACATTAATAACACATAAAACATTTCGGTTTTGACAAAAGATTTATTTTGTGAACAATGTCAAACCATTTTTGCTCCCCGGAGATTGTTAGGTATTGTTTATATTAACTTTCATTATTAATTTACAGCACACTATTTTTATGAAACGGTATAGTTTTAATAAAGGAAAATGAAAAGATGTGTACGTATATATACTTTCTATTATCAAGTTTAAGGGTTCTTTCTAAGTGTCTCAGTAATATTTGGGGTTTGTATGGTGAAAAAAGGTTGGAGACCACTGGTTTAGACCCTATCAGCCTGATGGAAGCAGTGCTGCCTTTTGGAGAGTCAACAATTCCTGCAAATGTAGGACTAAATTTGCATACAGTATGTGCTTCTCATAAGTTGCATTGAGAACATTTCTTTATTCCAGTGCAAGCTGGTATTATTTGATAAATATTACTATTTTATATTTATCAAAACTAATTAATTTAGCATGTGTCTATGCCTTCCAGCTCATCAATTCATACATTTAATATATTTATATAAATGTATAGGAATCTTTTTGTCACAGCAACATTGTAAAAGGATCCAATTGATTTTGGTATAATTTAGAGCTATTTTTTAAGACGTGAAAGGCTGGGTATTACCAATTTAAATGTTTCAAGTCAGGTAGTGAGGATATTATTTGCAGCTGAGGGTTGGGGGACTAATTTTGGATGTTTGAGTATACTGTTTTCAAAATATGAGGAGCAAATCAAACAAGTTTGAACTTTGCCAGAAAATTGCTTATTTTGGCACTGTAAACAATGCACAGAAAAGTAAAACACTAAAATATTTGAATGGAAATTATATAAACAATTTCTTTATCTGCATTTCTTTCTGTAAATAATTTTGTAATTATATACAAAAGACATGTAAACCAATATTTTCCCCTCTGAAAATAACATTTCTTATCTTTTTCAGGTGTGAGCAGCAAAGAACTTACTCCTGGGAAGCTTGACGTATATCTTCATACTTATCAGCCATCATTGTACCGCACATTGAAGGAAGCTAATATACTCAGAGCTGATCTTACTTTATCTGATTTTATATATAATCTTTGAATTTATAGAAAAATATTTTCTGACTATTAACAAATTATATATCAGGAGCATTTATCAGCAATAACAATTTTCTTCAGTTTTTGAAAATTATAGAAAGGATACAATTTTAAGAAAAAGATTCTATCATTACAGTGCATATAAATATTTTTTTTAAAAATATTATGGATTTTCTTATGACTATCGGGTTCAGAAAATGTTCATTTCAATATTGGGTGGGTAATATCACATTATTTCAACAGTAAAATTGTGTAAGTTTTTCTTCCCCCAACTCCAGACCAGAAAAAATATTTTAACTCTTTGAAAACAAAATTAGTTTCAGGTAACATAACTAAAAAATAGAATTTTAGAGAATACAAAATATATTCTTTTAGATTTAAACCATTTCTCCTAATTTGGCAAATGTTATTTAAGACACTTGTAAGTAGAATAATATCTTTTTCAGGATAAGATGTTTTGACTAAAATGAATACAATATTTAGTTGAATATTTGATAAAATAGAATAAAAAATCAAGGCATTTACATATGGCCCGAAACCAGAAAATGGATGCCAGATTAAAATATTTAAAGAATATTTTGATGGTGATGTTCTGCTATTCAGTGCCATATATTATTGTTTTCTTTGAGTTGCTGCTGTTGCTCCATTTATGTTATTTTGCTTTTTATAGACTTTGCAAAAGAATAGTCTTTTGTGCATATTTTTTTAACTCTACTTTGCTTATTTTTCTTTGCTTATTTTAACTCTGCTTTGCTTATTAAAAGTGAGTATTAGAAGGTTTTTCAACCTGCAAAACTATTAATATGTTGTTACTATTAAAACTTTATTCATATGACTAAATCTCTTCAAATAAGGGTTAGAATTAACATTAAAGTGAGAAGACATGTTGAGTTTAAGATACAGCTTTCATAGAATTGGTATAAGGTTTACTTCCATTAACTGTACAAAATTGTTATTCCATTTTCTTTCAACACTGAAAATGTACCTTTTATCAATATTAAAATAATATAATCTATTTACTGCCTATACATTGTTAGTGTTGACTGGTGCTATTCCTTTATGCTAATCAAAATATTCCATAAAATCAAAACTTCATAAAACTCGTTTGGTCTGTGGTGCAGAGAATCTGGCTTGAAATAAGCTTGTGCAGCATCTAAGATCAAAATTAAAAACTGAAACAGAATAATGATGACTGAAGATGTGATAAGCCACAAAAGTTGAAATTACATTTGCCTCCATTCATTCAGAGTCAGAGCAGGTGATCAGAGATCAACACTTGCCTTGCAGTCAAACATTTAATTTTCATTTTCTACTTGGCCAATTGATTTCTTTAGCCTTTGAGCTGAACTTGCATATCTATTTTTCAACTACTATTTAGTCATAGTGAAACAGGCATATTACTCGTTAACAAACAGCCTTTGGAAATTCTACAAATTTTGGGAAAGTTCATCTAATAAATGAGATCATCACAACCCACTGACCCCTGTTTATGAATTGCTGGAAACCAAGTAAGATTTGTCTTGTTTATGTCGGAATAATTCTGACTCACCAACCTTGTAATGTAAACATGTATTTATTGAAATAACTACAAAAGAACAAAGTATTTCAAAAAGGTCTGCTCGGAAATATGAGTGAAATCAAACTAATAAGCTTGCTTTTGTAGTTTCATCTTATCTTGTTCTAGATTATCTAAGTAGGAAAATATTAGGTTTTTGAGAAATAAAGAATCTTCTTCACTGAGTCAATGAAAATAATATTTCAGAAATTTTCTTGGCATCTTTAGTCTTAATTTAAGACACTAAAATATCCGTCCTAAATTTTGATGCTCATGTTTTTTTATGTAACATGCTTTTTTCATAAGCATTGTAAGAAGTAAGAAAAGATATGAAAAAGAAACGATTATTGGAAAAAGGATTTCTGCTCTATTGTATTAGAAGATTGAAATAATTGCTGTAAACTCATTTTCTCTTAGATATGCTTTTAAAAAACTTGTATGTCTTCATTCTATTTTCCCTGCATTAAAAATTCATTTGCATTGCAAAACCTTGTTAACTTATTTCTTGAATTTTGGACCAATTAATGTTTCAACAACAATCTTTAAAAACAGAATTTGAATACATATGCATTACTAGAGCTTAGATTGTAAATAGTACAGCCTGCAAAAATGAAGGACTTTGTGAGATGATTTACTTTTTATAACACAGCCAGGCCAGATCCACTGTACATCCTTATACGACAGGGATGAACAAAATTGAATTGCTGTTTTGGTGAGCTTGTTTATGATGATATTAGTCAACAATTAGACTTATTGGGATAAGTCTAATTGTTGAGAAGCAGTTAATTGTAAAGTTAATTTATAGGTACAAATTACCTACAGGATTTATTTTAACAATAAAAATGTTTTTTCTTCACTGCTCAATATTTGTTTCTTGATTGCCTGAAAATACGCCATGGATGGAAAAAAAGGTTCAGTTAACTTTTTGTCCACTAAAGTAAACAGTATGGAAGTAGATTCTGATGAGGCTTGAGCCTGTCCTTCATGGACATCACCTTTAACCAGTTTACTACCATGGACGAGATAACTCATCTTACAATATAGTTATTCTTACATACATTTATTAGATATTCTGTGGTACATATTAGTTGATGTGTATGAAAATAAGACCATCTTAAACATGAAATGAAGACTTTTTATTTTCACAAATCTTTCATGATAAAAACCTGGCATATTAAAGCAGACATCTATGAGAGATAAACTCCCATCCAAACCTTGGGAGACCTAGTCTTATTGGAAGCTACTTCTTTATTCTAAATTTGCACTTTTTGCACTTTTTACATTTTTTACTTTTTACACAGAGTGTAGGTATAAAAAGCAACAATAAGATAAAGGAAAACTAATTATAAAACGTTGTTAATTTAGGATTTGATTTAAAATGTTTTGTAATGGTGAACATTTTTCTTTTCAGTATGAGTGTTAAATTCAACTGACACAAATTGTGAGATAATCAAGATACAAACTGTATGAGAGGATTTTATAATGTTTGTTCAACTTTCCAAATCAACACTAACAACTTTGCTATCGCTGGGAATTTGAAGATTTGGTTTGTTTGCATAAATATGAATAAAAACGTTTTAGCTACTTTATGAAACAGAGTTCAAAGAAATATTCATAAATGTTGATCAAGTTTTTCTTTCCAAGACAAAATTTCCCTCTGGGCAAGACAGCTATTAATTAAGATTTAATAAAATCAATTTTTTTTTATCTACCCCTGCCTACCCAGTTGCACAAAGAGACATATTCAACTACATAAAGTTTATATTCCATATTTTTAACATTTCACTGAAATTAGCTTTTTATCTAGAAAGTTTCCTTTCATAGTTCCACTCCAACATACACACATGTGTTTTCTTGAAAGATAAAAGTTCCCCCACATACATACATGAGTATATGTGTATGCATTTTCCCCAAAGCAAAGTTACTTTTTCCCCTCAAAATATCCGCCGGATGAGTTATTTGTAAATTAGCCTTTGGGAAGAATTTCAAAATGAATTTTCTTTTTGCATTCTCTATAAATTGATTTAGCTTTTACAATTAAATTGTTCTGAATATATGAAGTGCTTTGGTGATAATGAAATATACGATCCCGTTTGTGCCATATTGCAGAACAAAAAGATGTTAAAGAAAATATTACATACATGCAGGCAGGCATGAACATGATATCATTACTGAGGAGTAGTAATAATAGATATGGGCATCAGACCATTAATAAATATCAGTACCAAGCACTAAATCATGCATATAATTTTCTTCATGCCAGAATTGTAAAGATTCCAGTTATTAAACATTATTTATAACTGCATTCAGTGGAAACTATGATAGTCATATATATAAGTAAAACCTCTGCAAAATCAAAGACATCTGCCATTGCAGCAAATTTGTTCAATGGAATTAAATAGAAGTTGATACAAGAAAGTTGTGTGTATACCAAGAGATGCCTTAATTAAAAAGTCATGGTTAAACACTAAACATCTGTTTACCCCTTTGCTGGAACATGTCCTAGTGTCACATTATCATGCAATGGTTTCTTTCAAAACGGGAATAAAACAAAACTAGTTAAATATGTTTAAGCATTTAAAGACTCTCAACAAAGGAAGTAAATCACGGAGTCAGTGCAGTTGATAGAACGGGCATGCAGTTGAAATTAAGGATCACTAACTGCTTCAATCGGCTCAATAAAAATAAGGACAATGCAGTAATCTATACTCATATTTGTTATAGTTTGTGACTGTTTGCCTTCCCCTCTCACACGGTGCATTGCAGCTAGATGTAATGATTTAAGGTATACCTAAAATGTGCAGGATTAGAGTGTGCAAAACAAATCTGGGGTGATTTGTAACATTTTAAGGGTTTTTAAAGGTAGTCTATTTATTACATGACTATAATGTTGAAATAGATCCGCAGTTTGTGTCAGCCAAGTGTAAACGCCAGTGATGTCATAAATATGTCACTTTAGAATAATTATTCTGTCCACATTTATTCTTTGGAAGATTCTTTTTTTTATATGACTTCACATTCTGACAACATTTGTTTTTCACTTTAGGGTTTTAAATTGAAGGGGAATTTCTCTTTTCACTTTTATAGGTGAAGATCAAGGGAGGAACTCTCTTTTAGGGGGTCAAAATCAATGGGAAACTTCTTTCTCTTTTAGGGGTCAAAATCGATGGGAACTTTCATTTTTAGGTGTCAAAATTATTTTTTTACTTTTAAGGGTTGAAATTTCTTTTTACTTTTAGTGGTTGAAATCAAGGGAGAACTGTTTTTAAAAACTTTTAGCGGCCAAAATCTAGGGTTTACCCTAGAAGTGAAAAAAGGGACGTTTTTTTTTCAATTACAGTTGTCATAATCGAGGAGGAACATTTTCTTTACTTCTGGGGTAACAATCGAGGGGGAATTTATTTTCCATTTTTTTTATTTAGGGGTTTAAAGCAAGGGGGGAAACAGTGTTGTTATATTTGCAGTTATTTTTCCCCCAGGCAATGCCAGGTATTATTGCTAGTCTACTGATAAATCTAAAATAGCATACAACAGCAACAAATGCCTGTAGGATGAAACCACTCAGGCTATGAAGGTTGTTTGGTTTATTTTAAACATAAAGCTACTCGAAATGCTCACTAAAAATAGAATTAATGAGAAAGTTATTAAACCACGTCTATTAAGTACACTTACATACAGTTACTACCAAATCTAAACTAGGTGTAATGATTTCCACTACGCAGCATAAGCTATCAAATTCGTTACTCTTATACATCAACACTAACAAGATAGCACTAACAAGATAGCATGCTCGATTTAAAAGTAAAGTAAAGCATCCGTCTCTTGAGTAACAACTCCCAATGGAGTATACACCCGGTGATGAAGACTTGGTTTCTGTTGCATGCGTCTGCAAGTGAGTCAAGACCAGGACTTTATTCTTACAAATTTTTATGACCACCCCCTTGGAAGGAAGCAAGTCCACCGAAGGGATACCTCCACCCTAATCACACTGCTTAGAGTGTACTCAATTAGCTGCTGAGTTCACAGGGAAATCTGTCCTAATGAAGTGTTTTCCACACTCTTCGCTCCTACTGGGAATCGAACCCAGGACCTTTTTCATGTGAGGCAGACGTGCTAACCATTTCACAATCCAAGCAGACTATGCTCAATTTACTGGGAGGAAAATTGATTTAAATCGCAAAAAGCATCTCACCTAAAATGTAGAAAATCAATCTCAAGTTTTTTAATTTGAAAAATTAAACTTTAACTCCTTTGTGTTCTGGATACACTCTCTCAGATGAGGTTCAGATAATTGACATGGAACACCACTGTAGAGTGAGAAGGTTGAAAGAGGTGCCATATATCAGCTTTTTGGCAGGTGCATGCCAGGCTAGTGTAGGTTTCAGCACCATGTGGTTTTCTTTGCTTGACATAGAATTGGGGAACTCCTCCTTAAATAAATTTGAATTGCCTGGGTACATGGATGACAGCTACCGAGCATTCCTGAAATGAATTGACCCATTTGGTATATTAGCAACCAATTTTTCTGTTGCCATTTTATCAGGTAAAGAATTGGATTTTCCTCTTTTTTATGGATTATACACCTGTAGAATCACCTGAAACGTTGTGGTAACACCATGAAGAGCACAAGCTAATTGTCCAAAGGTGGAGGAAGAAAGAAACACAAGCCATTGCAATCAAAACAAAAGTAAAAACAATGAAACTAAGCAATGCTTTGAATGAGAATCATGCTTTTTAATAATACAGGTGTGAAAATTACATGTAGAGCCCTATAAAAGAGAGAGTCCATGCTCAAACAGAACAATGGGTCTGCCTCCAAATTACCTGAAAACTTGGTCAAATAGTAGCTATACATATTGTTCCTACTTTAAACACAGAATAGAACCAGTGGTGGAAAAACACGAGAAGCTGAACAAATGTAATTTGAAAAAAGCTTTTATACAGGTCTGTGATGTTTAATTAAAGATTTTGAGGTTAGGGTTATTCATTGAATAGAGCAATTGCGGCTGGTGATAAATTATATCTTTGCTTCTCGTTGTTTCTCGTATTTTACCGCGACCAAAATAGAAATCTTGTGGAACAGCTGTTCAATTCGGTGTTACTAGTAGATATCATCCGCTTAATTACAAATGTGGTGCTTAGATTTTGGCCTGGGTAAATACACCAAATCTGACGCCATTTGACCTCAACTCGGGGTCTGGGCAAAGACAATTTTGCTCCCTCCACCAACCGTCAAATCAGTGACATAACCTTTACAAATTTGTGGGAACAAGCCACAGCACCTGCTCTATCCATAAATTGTATTAGCCTGAAGTAGATTTATTATGAAAGAAAAATATACTTAAGTTTGATTTATTTGGACAGTAAGATTGTTTATTTGGCCTTAACTAGCAAATACTGTAAAATATTTGTAAATTTACGAATAGAATTTAAAAAATACATGTGTTATTAATCTGATTCTAAAACATGCAACAACAGGATTATATGATTAACTATGATGCTGTACTAAATCATTAATAGTAATCCGCATTAAAATATGAGAACCGTATGTCTGTATCCTACCTCCTATAGCATACCGTACATATTTTATAAGAACGAAAGTGTCTCCGAAACCGCAACGGAATCATATAGATTTAAGTAAAGTCAAGAGTACTGTTCAGATCTGAAATCGAAATTCTTTAACAAGTTACCAAGTCATCTTGGCACCTCTTAAGCGCTGCTATACTACTATAATTATTGAAACAACTTATACCAGTAGAATAACCAAATTTTATAAATAAAACTTTAAGAGGAACGTAACCTGGTTAAATGTAAACTAGTACTCATTAGTCTGAACAAATAGTGCAATACGAACGATCTAGCGTTGAAATGTTAACTTGTTGGGTCGGCACAAATGTTAGTTAGGTAAGTTAATGCGTCAGATACATAAAATCGATGTATTTCAAACAACGAAATAAGTCTAGACTTCAATGATAGAAAACGTCAGGACTGGATGATAAGTTCAACATTTTTTTAAATCGTTATGCGTATACAAAGTCAGCTGCTGCGACGGAATCAATTGTATTGTGTTGCTATTAAGTAACCACACAATCTCCGACGAGCGCCATTGGCCTTTCGAAAATATGTGCAACTTTTAACTACTATGCTCACCTTTCTGTAGGAGTTTTTCGGTTTTAACGAGATTTGAGTTGGCCATAATTATTCAAAACATGAGTAAGATTTCCACTTACATAAACTTCTACGAACAAAGCTTTAAATCAATTAACAAACCTACATTCTTAACCAATTAGTTACCCGCCTTGAATTTTTTCATTGGCACTTTCCGAAAGTCCGGCTTTTCAATTAGTTATATAAGCTTTGTTTTATAGAGTTTGATCCTTACTGGGTGTTTCACACTTGTGGCCTTGTGATATGCTTAACTGTGCTAGTAAATACACGTTAGCTTGGCTTAGTCTGGTACAAGGTCGCAGTAGTGGGGCACTAGCAAGCGGTGTCCTCAATCCCTCGTATTGTATACGTAAATCAAGTTCGATAGTTGTTTCTTTTATATAAACCTATACACACCACTTTCCCAAATCCAATATGACAGCACAACCATATGAATACCGTAGCGTTCCTGCTGGATCATCGCCTATTAAAGGTCCAAACGCATTCCTTCGTGTGCCCGCGGGCAATGTGTCCTCGAATGCGAGCAGACACTGTCCAAGCAAGACAAAGTCTTGGACATTAAACAAATTAAACAATATGTAGATTTACACATACAAACTTCGCAGAACAGCTGAAGACCACAGACTAGATCCACTGCTAATGGAATTAGATAACATCAACTGGCACATAGAAAAGGAGAAAACCGTATAAAGCTTAAGGTAAGTAACCATATATTCTATTATAAAGGGAGAGAGGAGAAATTCAGTTGCGTAGTATTCTTAGCCAATAGTAACATCGCATGCAATGTTATAGTTTCGACAGAATAGCTTGGATAATAGCAAAAGGTACACACTAAAGGTAATTCATGTTTATGTGCCAACTTCAAAAAGTTCTGACCAGAAATTTTATGACGACATCAGTAAGATCGTCCTCGAGTAAGACCGAGAGAAGAGAAGACTACACAATACTCATGCGTGACTTTAATGCTAGAATAGGTAAAGGAAAGGTTGGGGAATCTAGTGTAGGAAAATATGGAATAGGCCAGAGAAACGAGAGAGGTGACATGCTAGTAGATTTCACGGAAAGATACGGATTAAAAATAACCAATACATTCTTTCAAAAACGAGAAGGTCGTAAGTGGACTTGGAAAAGCCCAAATGGTATAACAAAAAACGAAATTGACTTCATAATAGCTGAAAAGATCAATAATATTGAAGACGTTACCGTTATAAACAAAGTAGACATAGGATGCGATCATAGAATGGTAGCGTGCAGAACTAAATTTCACTTTAAAACTGAAAGCAATAAAATGATTCTTAAGAAGAAGAAATGCCCAAATAAGATAGAGATAGAGAACATTAGCAACTTTAGAGTAGCGATAGAGAACATATTTCAGGCCTTGTGGAATTGCGACAGTGACATAGAGGAAAATATTAATAGCCTGACAAATATAATTAAAGAAGCAGCAGAAATGGTAGGAAATACAAACGTAAACACTACAGGAAATTACTCTAAAACATCATTAAAACTAATCAAAAGGCGAAGAAATGTGGAGATAAAAACTAATGACGACGAAAACCAAAAAACAGAACTTAACAAAATAATTTTTAAAAATGAGAAAAGAGAAACATGAAAAGGATAGTAGAGGCTACCAGAACGGGGAATAGTTTAAAACACTCCCGATACCTTAGATGCTTGCACTAAAGGATAAACATGAAGGTAGGGACACACGTTGACAAAAGTAACTGAAGAATACTATGAAACTGTGTACGCTTCACAAATAGAAATACCGCAAACTAATAAGCCTATAGATACTAGTGATATCCCAGACATAACAGAGGACGAAGTGTTAGAATTTCGGAAAATGAAACTCAGTAAAGCACTAGGCGAGGATGGCATAACGACAGTCCTAGAAGATGAAGGGGAAATCTTGCACAAAGGTCTAGCACAGCTATTTATACACGGCATAAGAGAAAGAAAAGTTCCTAAAAACTTTTGCCTAGGAATAGTGATCCTACTCCACTCCGCGATCTTGGCAACTATCGCCCTATTACACTATTACCTAACATATATAAACTATTCACAAAAATACTCAAAGACTAACAGGCTTTCTAGATGGAAATCAACCACGCGACCAGGTAGGCTTCAGAAGCGGTTACTCAACAATACATCACCTACATGCAATAAATCAACTAACCGAAAAGTCCTTAGAATATAACAAACTCAATGCGAGAACAAGGTGTTAACGAGAATTACATACAAAACATATACGAAAGTGGCACTGCAATAATTAGACTACATAAAGATACAAACAAGATAAAGATAGCAAAAGGAGTAAGACAAGGAGTTAGACAATAGTTTAGGTGATATTTCACCTAAACTATTTACAGCGAGTCTTAAATGCATCTTTCGGAAAACCGATTGAGAGGGAATGGAAATAAACATATACGGAGAATACTTAAACGTCTTGAGATTTACCGATGACGTTTCCATGTCGTCAGAATCATCGGAAGAATTACAAAACATGTTGACAGATCTAAATAGAGAAAATAAAAACGTAGGCTTAAAGATGAACAGAACAAAGACAAAGGTAATGTTCAAAGATAAAGTCCCCAACAAGGTCATAACGATAGACAGTCCTAGAAGATGCAGGAGACATCTTGCACAAAGGTCTAGCACAGCTCTAGAAGTGGTTGATGAGTACATCTACCTAGAGCATGTAATAATGTCAGATAAAGACCATGACAGCGAAATAAAACGACGCATAACGATAGGTTAGAAAGCATTCGACATGAATAGAGACATATTCAAGAGCACCTTGCCAATGTGCTTAAAGAGTAAAGTAAACAACGGTTGCATAATACCAGCCATGACTTACGGATGCGAAACATGGAAATTAACAAAACGAGCTGAAAACCAACTTGAATCGCACAGAGAGCCATGGAAAGAGCAATTCTAGGAGATAGAACAAGATCAATATGGATCAGACTAGAGTGAAGGACATTATACAAATAATTAAGCAGCAAAAATGGAGACGGGCTGATCACCTAGCAAGAAGGGATGACAATAGATGGGGGGAAGGACTAACCGATTTGGTGCCTATGGGACAGTAAACGCAGCAGGAAAAGACCAGACACAAGATAGAGGGATGAGATTTGCCGGTAAAACGTGGCAGAGATTAGCACAATCGAGAGCGTCATGGAAGGAGATGGGAAAAGCCTTTACCCAACAGTGGACTTATGACGGCTGTTGATTTGTTTTACTGCTACCCATTTCCTACCTGTCTTCTAGCGTTATAAACAGGGAAGTTCCAGAAGCTTAGTCGCATTTAAACTTACTAAGTATGCGTTTTAAATAAGTTTGACGACAATGATCTTAAAAGGTGGACAAAAAGACTACGTTTAACTATCGACTTTTGAAGAACTCGCTTACCGTTGTTTAATAAGAAAATACCGTAGGGATTTATTTAATATAAAAAGATGTTTACTTTGGAAGTCGACCAACTTTAAAAATTATTGGTTTCAGCTACATTTTTGGCCTACGGTCTGGAGTTGTTTCCTCGTAAGAAAAAACATTTTCATTCTTGAATATTAGATTTATAATCTATGAAATGTTAATGCAAAACTGCTGAAAATGTTTTTTATGAAAATCTTTCCTTTCCTTTAATACCTGATTTTTTAAAAAAGACTTTACTGTATTTGCTCATTAAAAAAAGTTACAGAAAGGCTAAATATTTACAAACGGAAA
>VCCN01003880.1:4406552-4421758 GCA_006491835.1 Architeuthis dux
TATAAGAATTTAGTCAAAAATACAAAAATCATATTAAAAAAACTTTAACTATAAAAAGGGGATTTTTTAATGTAAATAACCGTCGCCCTTATGAAATCTCAGTAAGATAATACCGCTTGATCGTGTAAAAAATTATTTTTGCTTTAAAAGAATTCCGTGGGGAATTAAATAGCAGTTAATATAATTGCTTCTAATGCATAATACTCTATTGGTATAAATATTTACAATGCAAAGTGGTCTAGTAAATAGAATGAAAGCTTCAATCCCTTTAGACTGCTACTTTGCTCTCATTCTCTAGGGTTAAAATTTGATATTCAAAATGCTTACCCATACCAACATATTTTCATGAATATACACAAATCGATGGACAAAGTCCACCAAGCCAATTCTTTAAAAAATCTTAACTTTCAGTAAATATATTGAAGACCTGGATCACAGAAATGTACAATCTTTCAGCTACTTTTGTTGAAAACTCACAGGACAGGACTGAAAAATCGGTAAGGCACTGTCAAACAGACTCGCAAGGATACGAGTTCAAATCTAATCGGATGTTATTTCAGATCCATGTTACTTAACGGTTGTAGAATGTAAAAACGACCTGACCATTGCGATGAAAACAAATAAGATGAAAGAAAAACTAGTTAATAATTAATAGCAATGCTTCATGTAATTCGGACAATCTAAACAAAAGAAAATTACGATACACTTCAAAAATGCTTTAAGAGTAAATTACTTTTTACCTGATAATTTGATTAAATCTTTGACAACCCCAAGCTTCTGGGGAAAGAAACTTACGTAACGGGAATAATGTTATGGACTATATCAGCCCAAACCATGTTAATGGATTAACCTTTGAGTAAGTCTTAAATGCATTATATTCCATGGCTCATCTGAAGTGTTATTACAGTGTTGTTGAAAGATAGCGCGAAGGCATAACTACGAAGCATTTCATGAAAAGACTGAGATAGTGTATGAAGAAAACGTTCCAATGTTAAGTCTGATTTTTCTTGAGGTTGATCTCGGTTGCTATGTGTGCACCTTTGTTTGCATCACGTTTGTACAACTTGTAATTAAGGACCCATTCAGTTGTCAGTTGCAAGATTTGATTTACAGCGTCTGAATCAGCCCTGTCTTCCATTCACTCCCGTTTACAATTCATAACGTTAGAAAATACAATCTTTTTACCTATTTACACATTTCATGAGTCTTTTTCTTCATTACCAAGAACTGGTTCCCAAAATGTTCAGGAAAGTCAAATGCACTTGCAGGTAGAGTTCAGTGATGAGAATACAGAATCGATGGGGCCTGAGGCTGACTTGTTCTTCAAAGCTCAAGAAGGAATTTCAAATAAGCACAAAGCACCCCCTTTGTAACAGCTTTCAATACAAGTCAAAGTACCTTTACTGCTATAGTCTTGAAATCGATTAAACATCTCGCACAAAAAAGAAAACCCCCCAAAAAGAGGAGTGAAGAACCCGCTTTTCCAAGTTGTCAATCTTTGGGTTCTAAATTTGTGAAAGGTCAGAGACAACATCAATAGGGGCGTTAGCTCTTTAATCAGACGCATGAGTGATCATATTTTATTTTATTGATCCTTTATGCATTAAGTGTTTGTCCTGATCCTACACCGTATCGAGGGGCTACATTCACAATTTGTAATGAGTCATGTCACAAATTTTAGGTCGTTGAAGTTTGTTAGAGAATCATATAGACGCACAAAAAGGAAAAACACTTCAAATCAGACCCTCCTGATAATCAGTAAATTTAAGTAAATTAAGTTATTCTTAGAAATTTCATCGTTGAAAATTACATATAAGCTATGTATGAGAGCATTTATAAAGTTTTTACATTACAATAGGTTTGTCATGTAAAAACTCTATAAAAGCTCAGTTTATTTCTGACTATTTGTTTTACATTACAATAGGTTTGTCATGTAAAACCTCTATAAAAGCTCAGTTTATTTCTGACTATTCTTTCTACATTACAATAGGTTTGTCATGTAAAAACTCTATAAAAGCTCAGTTTATTTCTGACTATTCTTTTACATTACAATAGGTTTGTCATGTAAAAACTCTATAGAAGCTCAGTTTATTTCTGACTATTCTTTTACATTACAACAGGTTTGTCGGGGGTTCGGGTGGGCTAATGGTTAATGGCACAGAAAATGGAATCGGCGAACAGAGTTCAAACTCTCCTACAAGCTATAGGTAAATAGCAAGGCAGACAGGGATCTTCAGCTGTGACAACTTTCATTCCAAACCGCGAAAGTCCAACCCCTCGGCCAGAGTCATGAGAGGCGGACAACGGCCAGAGTAGGAAACTTGTTCCAGAAATGTATGGTTAACGAGGCTCTGGTAAAGCCTCGACGGGCCTAGCAAGCCGGAAGAGGATTATGAATTGCTCAAGTAAAATAAAGGAGAATAAAAACGGATGGATGCCTGTAATGACATGAAGTTTTGGTGGATTAAAGCTTTAAGTAGCGTTGAATTTTCTTTTCATACAAGAAAATATTTATCGCAAAAGTTTGAATTTTGGTCATGATCTTACGCTAGCTAACCCTGTGCATAACTTAGACATACTAATCATTGGAAGAAAGGTGCTTTTTCTTTCGCTTCGAGTTAATAGTCAAGATTAACGTTTGACAATTTTGAAAAAAGTGTGCATTTTGACGCCATCTTGCCAATATTTGTCTTGCGCCCACTAAAATATGAATAAAGTAAATATCTGAAAGCACTAAAGTAAGCAAAGCTGGAAAACAACAGATCTAAAAATTGGTGCCGTCCAATTTCAGACGAATCATTTGAGATACTGAGATGAGATATAATGAACGCGCTACTTTCCACAATAACTTTTCCATTTTCTTTCACCTTTAAAGTATCAAATTTAAACGATTAGCTCACGAAAAGCAATGTGATACTTTCTTACCAGGTGAAAAAAAGGTGCGTAGATTAAAATATTAATGTACAGTAAACTCTCGTTGTCACGGCACTTGTTCTAACGGCACCTTTTTTTCTATTCTCGCAAAACTATTGTCTATAGGTTCATTCATTTCAGTTACAGACCTGTGACCCCGAATATGAAACATTTGACTGAAAGGGTAATAAATAGTCATTTTTGTTTCTCATTAATACACTTCGTATAAAATCCACCTGTTATAACGGCACTCCTAAATCTCCGAGGGTGCCGTAATAACGGGAGTATACTGTATATATTCAGTCAAGTGTATACGCACATTAATAAGTGTATCTAATTAATGTCCATTATGTCGATACATATATATGGTATTATGTAGATTTCAAGACATATAAACTGATAATTCATTCTAATTACAGAATATGTAAGAGTAATAGACACGTAAAGCATATATTTACACGTAAATGAACACAAAGTGAGCAACATTTGCGTGAAATTCAAGAAACCGTTTTATTACAACTACGCTTTGTAAAGTCAGTTGACAAGTCTAAAAATGCATCCCTGTCCTTAAAAATAAAAGACTTGATGCGTGAGAGATTTTAATCAACTCATTCACAGTTTAATTAACTACGCTACTATCCCAGGCCAGCAACTCCTTTCTGCTCTAATCGTGTTCGCTTCCCCGGTGGCTTGTAAATAGACAGTTTTCTGACATTTGCCGATTTAAAATAAATGTGCAGTGAGCCACTCCTTTGAGGAGTAAAGCAAAGCGTACGCCTTCTTACATAATACACCACATGACCATTGTGTGGCAATAAGCTGATACAAACTAAGTGGGAATAGCATTTTCTGTCTTTAAAATGAAACATATGACGCCTGTCACGCAAGAGAAGACCTGTTTACTCAAGTGAACAGTTTTCCGTGTGCATTTCTGTCATGGAATTAGAACCTTATTAGTCGCTGATAGCCAGAGTTATTTTCTAATCAGTGTCATTTAACGTTAAATCAAACGCGTTTCACATCGGTGGGGCCATCTTTTAGATTACATTTTTAAATGCATCCTCTAGAAGTTCGGGGAGAAAAAAGGAAAAAACCGTTCATATATAATCTCCAAGACAAAATGTCTTTACAGTGTCAAGCAGAGATTGGCGATTAGACATGCAAGTTTTTGTTTTTCTGGAATCTTGAGAACAGTGGAGGGGGGATAAATAACTTCCAATTTATAGCAGATAGTAAACCTCAGTTATAAAACGATATGGTAAAGAAAATGGAAAAGTTATTGTGGAAAGGAGCGCGTTCATTACCTTAAGTTCGCTTCACTTGTTTTTGTTTAAAATAAACGCCTGGAAAGATTGTTAAATTTGTGGGTGAGTGTATTGAGTTTTCCGAACGGTGTCCATCCAGGTTTTATTTCAATTTTTCAGATCGAGTCCGAGAAACGTGAAATGTCCCCCATAAAATGTAAATTTTAAATATGCCAGCTAAATTAGGCTATATTTGTCGTTCTCGTAGAGCTCAAATATCCTACAAAATCTTCAAGCATTGCAATCTTCATAGTTATAAAGATAACCCATGACAGTATACACACGACCATGTATAAAGACAAAGCTATTCAAGAATAATCTACGAAAGAAATATTTTTACTTTGGTGAGTCTTATATTCATCCTTTTAGATTTTGTCCGTATGTTTCCCTATCTCCGTATAATATGCCATTTGGAACTGAATTTAAACATGGCTTATAGTTGGTCAAATATTTGATAATTGGACGAGACCAATCCATTTATTACTCATCAATTCTGAGGCAAATATAAAGTGCAGGCGGGGCGCAAAGATTGATTCGAGTGTCGTTGTCGACCAAAATTCTTTTCCCAATTCTAATATAAAATCTATAGAAGTTATACTGTTATGGAGAGCAATGGCTTACAAAATGGTCGCAAATAGATCTAAAGACCTGTTAGCAAACCTAAAGATTAAAGGGAGTTGTGTAAATAGATAGAAAAATGGTTGGTAAAAATGGTTGGTAAAAAGCAATCCATTTATTTGAAGTAATTAAGAAACACTTTCGGATCTTTTCTAGTTAGTCCCCACCAAAAGCTAAAGTCCATAATTTAAAAGTACGGAAGCCTAAAAAGAAAAAAAATAGGTTGCCTTTTAAAATTTTAAAATGCTGGGTCTTACACGTTAGTCCCTACCACGAAAATGAAAGCCCAAACCTTAACCCTAAACCTAACCATGTGAGGTGGGGGGCGCTATGAAATAAACTTAACATCCCACTGCTTATGAATATGTTTGTCTGGTGGAGACTAAAGAAAATGCCCCAAAATGCTATGCCCTATACTGTTAATTTCTTATTTCAAACGTCTGACAGCATTAGCCTCTTTACCGCGCAAAGCTGCAAAAACCCGACTAAAAGGATATACAAAACTGACCGTTCGGGAGAAAGGCTGAAATGTTTTGATTCTCCAAGATCAAATTTCTGTTAAAATTGAATTTCTAATCTGCAAGAAAAAAAAAGTAATTTTTTTCTTTTTTTAGGCTTCCGTACTTTAAAATTATGGACGTTAGCATTTGCTGTGTCTCACAGAAAAGCGCCACCTCTTCTATTCAGGCTAATCAAGATTCCATGGTATTTTCGTGCATTTAGATGAACCAAGCACGAGAACATGTAAAATACTATAGATGTTCAACGTTTCAGCAAACTGTTTACCATTTTTACTCTACTACACACCAGATCAGAAAATTGATGACCACGAAAAAGTAACTTATCTTTTAATAAATGAACTCATGAAAACGCACTTCATTAACGTTTCAGATTGGCGTGGCATATCAACATCAGCGTAAATAATTATTGTGTTGATAGCACTTGATGCTCACACTTGGGTTCTGTGTTCTGTGAATCTAGCCTTGTTTGAATACTTTTATTCGGTTTTGGCACATCTTCCACAAAAAGTTTAATCTTAAAATGTTGTTTCGGTGATTAATCAAATTCCTAGGGTTTAATGACAGTTACCTCTTTAAAAATGAAGTATATGATGCATATTTTCATAATTTTAGTGTTAGAGATCGATCAATACTTCCGGCCTACAGGTTATAGTTCAATGCTTGGACTATACTGATTAGATGAAACATTAGGGAAATCAGTGTGGAACAATTATCAGGAAAATCTTAAATTCCAAAACCATGCCTTCGAACTACATTTAACAACTGAAAGAATGAGAATCAAAGAACGTCATTTGAAATTAAGAATTCTTTATTTTTCAAACTGAAATCCACACTTTATATCAGTTTGAATTCCTATAATTGATAATTTTTAGTAAGGAATTTTTTTTATCTCCTCTGTCTTAGCATCCCATATAAAAATTGTAATTTACGTTTTTGGCAGACGGGGAAAAAGAGGCTGAGAGCTGAAAGTTCGAATTTAGCAAAGGAAACAAACGCACGATAATTTCACCATTTACCGCCAACAACGTTGCTTTGTAGAAAATGTCGGAAGGAAAGAAATCTAGCGAGAGTCAAAGATTGGAAGAGAATTTAGCCAAGAAAACATGGCAAATATCAGACGAACGCTGAGCCATAGAGGAGTAGAAACGGAGGGGGCCATTTATGGCGAGACAAGAGTAACTTTTTTTTTCTATTTTAGCAAGCCGAAACTAAGTTCAATAATGGAGTGGATATTTTGTGTTCCTATCAAACGGAATATAATTCGGCTCATAAGAATGTCCAATTTCCAAGCGCCACTGATTACTTGCTCTCGGGAATAGTCATTCCAGTGATGGTGGGGCTCATGCCAGCGAGCTTGGAGAATTGCCACCATATAAGTAAATACACAATATTGAATACTCGCTTGCATACATATGGATTTCTTAAATGGAAACATTAGCAGACATATATACACGCATATGAATAAATTGATATGTTGTCTATATATGCATAAATACGCTTACATTTATATAAGTATATCATATAAAGGATTTGTTTATCATTACAAAACTGGGACAAGAATTCTACTCGAATGATACGCTAGTTTGTGAAAACTGTAGACATCAAAGTCAATATCTTGAATTTCTATTAAATTAAGCACTGTCAATTTATTTTTGACTAGTATTTCTTTCAGTTTCAGTTGCTTTTCATTGCGTCATTCTATGGCCATTAGCAAACAACGCAGATTGGAGAGAAAGAATAAGCTCTTGGCGAGACGAACTCACATCTCTTTTACATCGGGAAACCTATGTACCGTGATAGCTGCTCTTATCGTTTGAGCTACTAGAGCGTTGGGGTTGGCAGAAGATCAAATCTAACTATATAAACTTGTTTCTTATGTTTACATACACTATAAGATATTACTAATAATACTAGTGTATGTAAACATTAAATACGGCGGCGCCAAGGGATGGGGGAGAATAAGTAATAAGCTTATTTGGTTAGATTTGATCTTCTGTCGACTGCAAAGTTCTCAAGATATCCAAATAAAGCGTTAAATATCAATTGCATTGATTATGTAATTTCTTTCGATATGACTTCCACATAAAGGAAAAAACACCTTATATACTGTATTTAAATGTCCCGTTTTTAAAACAAATTGGGACTGGTGATGAAAAGTGTATTCTTTACAACATAGAACACAAGAGGTGGTAGGGGGAACAAAATAAACCACAACTAATCGTACCAAAGGCCGGTCTTCATATAAATAAGGTGATGCCTTGTGTATGAGGAGATTGGAAGATATGTAGATTGATCTAATATGAGCTCTTTCCGGAGAACTAAACGATTGATTCGAACAAGTATTGCTCCCAATTAGACCAACTGAAAGCAGCAATCTATGAAAAACATCCAGGATTATCCTGGTGTAACATTACGTTACCCTTATCCTTGTGGAATATTACGCCCTTGTTCTTAAGGATAACGCTTGACTGTATCTTTCTTAGGTGACAGATAAAGATTGTTACAGCTTGGCTGCGAAGTTTTCACACATCTGCCGTTTCAGAAGATATTGCAGCTTTGAATAACCAATTATTCTGATCTTTTTAAAGAATTCTTAATGAGAATATTGCCATTCTTTGACGGACTGCAAAAACAACTAGCGCAATTCTTTGCCCAGAAAAATAAATTCTAGGAAGATGACATAAAGATATCTGAATGATGTCAAGAGATGTAACGAAATAGTTAATGTTCAATAAAGTTAAGGACGAAAATTTGTGTCATTACTTAATAAACCGAACGAACTTTTCCCGTTCGTTGACCAACATCTTATTAAAGGTTTTGTTCCAGTCTTCTCGAGAGGAAAGGTCGTCAGGACGTCGTGAAGTCATCTATCAAGTTAACCAGTTTGTCAGCACTATGTCTCTGGAATTGTATCGAATAATATTGTTTAGTCTTACTTTGATATAATTGCTTGCACCTCAATTTTACTACAGGGTGGGTGAACAGAAGCCTCCTATTGGAAATTGATAATAACCTTATTATTTATTGGTCGATTGTAGTCAAACTAGCTTTACTTTGGACCATACAATGGTGGAATTTGCCTGCTGTTTTAAAATTCAACGTTGTCCACCAATTTCTCTAAGCGTTTCGGTATGGCCTCGATAGACCTTTGCAGGAAGTCCAGCGGTATGTTGGCCATAACATGTCGAACGCGCTCCTCCAGTTGATCCAGAGTTTGCGGTTTAGTGCGGTACACCTCCTCCCCTTTTGCTACCCCACGGAAATAAGTCATGAAAATAGAGCAATATTTAAAAAAGTTACACATTTCTAATAGAGAGTTAATTCTGTATATTCACTTTCCTCTGTATTTTCTGGTTAGTGTTCAGTCAGTAATAATACTTCTGTGTATGAATATTTAGGAAACAGTGTTAGCAAGTACGCAAGTGATTAAATAAGATGATGTTTAGGTTTAAACGCTCGTCAAACTGAATTTGTCTATGCTTAAACTTGTTCAATCAGGACATTCGCCACTTATTTGTAACATGACCTAGTAAGAGGCAATTTGGGAAGAACAAGTGTTGGAACATGTTTGCAGAGACCGCATGTTTTAGATCTGATTAATATCGACAACTAGTCTGAAGCTAATACTGTCACGCAAAAATAAGCTAAAAATGCAAATACATGTATCTGATGAGTCATCAAAAACAATTCTTTCTCATCTTGTATCTAACTAACCCAAATGACATTTCCAAAGCTAAAACAAATTCTAGAACATCCCGAATCGAATAAGGCCAACGAAAATTAAGTATGGGCTACTCTTTACTTACAGTAACAATTCCTAACAAGTTTTCAGAGAAGCTGCAAATAAGCTGTGTGCTTATCTTTCTGTCGGTTGTATTTGTTAAGTTGTTAGTTTATCCACTAGATAAGAAATGTTCAGGGTAGCAGCAATGCGAGTGTAAGTGGCCAGCGCTCATTGTACGCATTTTGCTTGTTAGTGTGTGTCCGAAGGGGTATTTAATTATCATGGACTTTTTGTCTAGTATTGACCTAATGAGCAAGGTCACTGTACCTGGCTCGTTAAGGACAATCTTAATACGCATTCAGTTTCTCTTTGGTATCGATTTTGTTAAGCAACGAAAACAAAGGTTTACCGACAGTTTTCGAATGCTAGCTTCACCTACAAAATGAAGGCAATAAAGAAAACACCCCTCTTGTTTGTCCGGACTACATTTCCCCCGACCGTGACTTAGATATATGAAGCAGTGATCAGAGCCTCGAGCGGTAGGCTAAGACCAAAGGGCCTATGGTTTTGTTCTTGTCGAAGAGGGAGACTCACTAGGAATCTGATTCAGGGTAAACTGCCCCGCTTTCAAATAGCCAACGTTACCTATCCGATATATCGAGTAATCCTGTTCAGAGATCACTCTCCATTCGGTTTCTCTACAGTATTTGAAATTTCAGCATTTATAAGCACCACTACTCTTAATATCTTACATTAATTGTATATCAGTCTAGTAGGGTAGAAATATTTTAGTATCTTACCAAGAAATTTATATCATTAATCTTTGGGGTTGATAAGATAAATAGGTCATTAGGAATTCTTTTGATGCAAACGTACCCTCGCTCCCGTGTATATATGGGTTAATTTGCAACGGTGTCGAATACTAAACGATAGTTACTATCCTGTTCCAGACCATACACATGGTATCATTTTTGAGAGAGAAAAAATAAAGTCTTTAATGACCGTTAAGAAATAGGAAACTTTTACTAGTTAATTTTCCGAAGCTGCTACATCCACATGTGTACATGTTTATTTTAAGATCAAAATGGACAACCACTGTGAATTAAAGTTAAGGTATTTGTTTAGAAGAGTCAGCATTTTTAATGCTTCAAATAAAATACCATGGTATAAAGGGTCTGAGATATTTTGTCTTTTTTCATGCGGGGTACTCTCAAAGGTCACGTGATGGGTCGTCCAGAAATGTCCATGGTTCCCTTAGCTATTGCCACACACATCACGACGTGCCCTTGACCCTCTTAGTGCAATGGAGAGGTGGTGCCGGGAGGGTGTAGTGAGTCCCGGACACTAGGCTTCATTGTTCCCCAGCCTGACGGGCCGGAAGCCGGAGAACATGTATAAAAAGTAGCAACTCACACGGACTTTTGACAAAAAGCGACTAAAACGTCTGTAACTTGAAATCTATTAATTGTATTGTAATAATCTTTGGGTTATTAATCGAAGGAACATTGTAGAAAATTATCAACTAAAAAGTATTTCTGTAGACAATATAAAACCGGGTTTGAAAACATGTTTACATTCGTGAACCGTGAACTAGTAGAAATTGCATTAGGAAATCTGAGCCCAATTTACACATACATTTTATAATTCCACTGAAAATATGCTAATGGGCCGATTTCTATAAGGATTTGGGGATGTATTCAATTGTGAGTGGCTTTTCGTATGAGAATGGTATTTTGTAAGAAAATCGTATGGATTTCTTTTTTTCAAGTCAACAACCCCCCCTATTTTAATTTTAAGAAATCTCAATTAAACCTTTTAGTGTTGACACATATTTTTGCATTTCTATGAAGGTAATTCCCAAGAGAAACTAAATCCGTTGAAATTTCATTCGATCCTACTAAATTGGCTCTGAATCGGAAAATAAGAAATGCAAAGAAACTGAAATATTTTCTGTTTAGAAAGTTTCTCCTTGTTTTGTTTTGTTTTATTAAAATACCGTGTACACTTTTTTTCTTTTTAAATATCTGCTGGAAATTATTAATGTTTATGCTTATTGAACCTTCTTGGATTCTCATGAAACATTACTATCAGAAAGAATGGTGTTCTACTTCTCGATAAATATAAAATGTATCACATTTCGATATGCCTGCCTTTTTATTTTTTTGTTTAATTATATACAATACGTTTCGCCGGGTACGGTAGCACGTAATTCAGAAATGTGATCTACCTCCCTTGACTTTTATGAGTAAGTGTTGGGAGAATCTTGATGGGCTGTAGACATTTCCTGTCATATATTAAAAATGTTACATTAACATAAAACTCTACTACTTGACCTTTGAACTGTTTTCGCCTGTAAACGACCCCACCTGGTAAATAAATGCATGTTTCACAAAGTCTTCTGTGGAAAGTAAGCAATATCTTCCCAAATCCAGTCAATTAATCGAATCAAATTTCTCTGAAGTCAATTTTTATTTTGAAATGGATCCGTCAATTATGGCAGAATCGATAAAGTTTCAGCCAAAAGTGTAAACACGGGCGTAATCTGCTCAGAAATCCTCTGTGGGTACGCAAAAGTATTTATTTTATTTTATTTACGACGATTTATGATATGTTCTTACAATTATAACCAAAATTAAACTTTCAAAGAAGATATTTAATGATTGCAATATGTTTTAAAAGAGCGTAAAAATAGTCCGTGAGAGTTGCTAATAAAAAGTCTGGAACACTAATGTGTATGCTCCTTTATTATTTAGGTTTTATTTGACGCAGCTGCACATTAAAAAATACATTTATACGACAAAAATATGTCAGGTGGACTCATGGGAAATAAGTGACCTGCATGCAATATTTTTACTTAATGTTTGTAATGTTTCATTCTTAGAGGACACCGACTAACAGGAAAAAACAAACCACAAGTAAATGTACTTACTGTAACGCCAATAAGACTGGTACCAGGAGCGGTGTGACATCAGCTACTTTTACTGTCATTTGCATCATATAGTGTAACACACATTGCATTTGATAAACCTGACACATCATGGCAATAAACTTTAAAGTATTGTAAAAGATTGTTTTCCTTGCTACGATAAAACGTTACTTCTGTACCATACTGGAGTAATTTCTTTTTACTCAATCTTGAAGCTAGCAGTTCTGATGTCACTTTTGAAAGACTTAAATCTCTTACTAAGCCATTCAATTTTGCCTGATTAAAGCACTGAGGCCTTGTGTTTGAACCAACAGAATCATGTTCGACAATATCACCTGCCATATCCTCTTTGTCCTCAATTGAAGGAAGCTCTTTAAAAACTGACACGAATGTTTCATCTGCATGGGCCACTATGCGAACTGTTGAATCCAAGTTTGGGTAAGTGAGTTTTCGCTTATTTTTCCTATTGTAGCTGTCATTTGCGTGGATCTTCGGCTCTCGCCATACCATTTGAATGCCTGTCACGTGTTACTTTTTCTCGCTTTCCCTTATTCTACTGTCGTAGATTTTCAACACAGGGCTTGCATACTTTATGTGAAACCCAAGATTTGTCCTGGTTTCCAAGTCTGATAGGCGAAACCGATTTTAGTTTCGAGATCAGCACCCCGAAATTAGTTAAAACATGTGTCAGTCTTAGGCAGTAGAAAATAGTGAAAAGGATGTTGATCAGTGTAAATCAATAAACTCAACTGAAGTAATAGATAAACCAAAATATTGGGCATAATGGTTAGTGAGCTAGTCCAGCAGACCATTACTAGTGAGTTCAATCCCCACTGAGTTCCCCATACTTCTGGCCTTGTGCCCAAACTCAGCTAAACTGCTTAGTTCCCGAAGATCAGTCTCCCATACTGTACCTCTCCGTTGAACTAAAAGGACTAGGGCCAGTAGGTACACACCGAAGTTTGAAACAATATGCCAATGGAACTGGGGCTTTTGTCACCAGCCACACACAAATGTGTCTCGGTTCCCACGATTAAAAAAGGCCTCGCGCCACACCTCATCTCTGTAGGAATATAGGTAAATATTCGTATATCAAACAATTAATACATAGTTTAAAGTTATTTATGGGTAATATATATCACCCTCCGACTTGTCAATCGAAATTGCTCTCTAATTACTATTAACACAATGCTAAAATCAAAAGAAAATAGAATTTAACTAAAAGAGTTCAAATCACAGAACCTTTTTGGCAACTCTTCTATAAATGATCCGATGTTAAATGGGTGTACAAAAATTATGTTGCGCCAATCTTCCAAGTGGAGAGAGCCTGTCTAGAAAATCGGCATCTGAAATCCTGGCTTTTATCTGGGCTCGAACACCGATTACTGGCGCCGGTGGCAATCACATATCTCAGACACGGGGCAAGCCTCTCGTCATACAAATATTGGATGTTTAAAGGATAACAGTTTACCACTGTCACTCATCTGTGTTGGTTGGAAATCTTGTGAACCTAACTGAGAGAGCAGAATTTATTATGTCTGGTTTAAAATCATATTTTTATGCATGTAATCGTATAAAATATTTGTTTCCAGCTGAGCCAAGATCTTACTTTGACCAGTTAGCATGACATCTACAGAGAAAATCATTCAACATTTTTTTTTCAGATTAGATCAATAGCATTAAAAAGGACAGCCATTTCCAGAATCAAAAAGAAAACTGGCAACATAAAACAATATTAATACCGAATTCGTCAAGTGATCAGGGGGAGAATTATGGATTAATTTCATCACTGTCGCAGTAAAAATGTTGTAAATTCGATTAGTACAGACAGATGATTGACAAATTAAGTTAGTTAAATCGGAACGATTATTTTAGCAACTACTCAATTTATGGAAATCTCTTGACTTTAAAAAGTGGATTTTAAGGCAATTTACATTTGCTCTCAGCAAAATAAATTTTAGACAGCGAAAGCTAAAATATTGAATTTTAACTTTGTTTTTATATTTATTTTACGATCGTTAAGTAAGCAGCACGGATCGAAAACAAAGGATAACTTCCGGCGAGATTTGGACCTTTTTCATCGGGAGTCTATCTTATTGTGACGAAAAGACAGGCTTCCATCACGGTAGTACATACTCCCGGAGATAAGGGATGCGAGTTCAAATCAGACCGGAAAATATTCATTTCCATTCATGCCGTTTACTAGTCGTTGAATAAATGTAAATATGGCCAGAGATTTGTTATAAAAAGCAACACCATCAAACGAAAGCGATACTAGTTAACATTAATCATGCTTTGAAAATATTTAGTACACAGGTACCTTGAGATTTAGATGAAATCCGTTCAAACAAGTGGACCGGATCTAATCGTGGCTGTAACTGTTCACACGGTCCACAGAATCCAAATGAAAAAGTGGGAAAACTGAAAAAATAGTTAAACATTGACCGAGAACAGAAGCTGTTAATCATGAGAGTTAAAGTCATGTCCATAATAACTGGTACACTGGGAATTCTCTCGAAGACCCTAGTGACAGGACTGAAGAAAGTGGAGATCCAATGAAGGGTTCAGACTACGCGGTAGTGTCGGATTTGGTGAGAGTGCAGAGGAAGATTACAGAGACGCGCAACAAGCAACAGAAGATACAACAACATCTGCAACAGCATCATCTGCAAAAACAACAACAACAACAACATGGGAAAAGACAAATTAGATATCGATTGTTAACTAAAAAGTAAACCATCTGTTAGGGGTTACAGACAACGAATACTCACAATATGGAGGGAAAAGACCAATGTAGAGACATCAAGCCATTGCCTGGCTGACTAAGCCAAACACATTTTGAAAAGAAGCTGGATATCAAAGATAGAACTGCAGGAAATCCGTGAGAAAATAGGGAAAAAAAGAACGTGACTTACCCTCAGAGGAATACCCGCACAAATCTAATAAAATATAAGCAGGTAGCAGAAGCAAATTTCCAGACCGAAATACAAGTCAAAAACCACGTTGACTCCCCCAATGGAAAAGGCCCAGATACAAACGCTAAAAGAATCAATGCAAGGAGAAACCACTGGTTATGCGCAGAAGAAGAATGCTTGACAAAGAGGTTTTAAGTGTGGAAATTCCACAGCAAATTATACACGAGAGTCTTAGTTAATTCAAATTGATTTTTAAACACTGATATGTATTAGGGGGTATTTTTT
>VCCN01003880.1:4499699-4514762 GCA_006491835.1 Architeuthis dux
CGTCACTTCCATACAACGGACGAAAAGTAACGGCCCCGTTTAACACACAGTTATATTGCAAATAGAACCCTCCTCGTAAAACATTTTTTCCATAAAGTAACAACTTTTAGGAAGATTGTTAGGGTATAACGGATTAAAACACAAAAGATTACTGGCGAAAAAAAATTGTTTCTGTTTTTTTCGACTTTGTTAACGGATGTAGACCGTTACCCAACATTCTTTTGATAATTAATTAACCAGATATGTCCCGTGTCAACCAGTTAAACATACATAGACCACCAAAGTGAAAACATCTCTCGACGTAGATAAACAAAATAATATAAAAAATTATCCCGCTGTGATCCCATAAAGGTTTAATTAAACAAACCTTCTTCGCCGAAATTTCTAGAGAAGACACTTCATTAACTAAACCATATGGAAGCACTTACGTCTACGATGATGTTTCAGAGAAAACGAATAATATACATTTCCTAATGCCAAAACAGACCTATCCTTTAAGCAGTCAACACAGACAACCAATATTTTTTCGGTACTTATAAAGAAACAAACATTCACTAAAGTAAAAGACCACACAGTCTGATAATTAAGATTAATATATCCAAAATGTCCTTATCAGATGATCGTCAATAAATAGAAACGCAATTCTAGGTCAGTTGCCGCATTCTGTTGTCAAAATACACGCGAGAATTGTCCAAGACTACAACTCTGTGTCACACACATATACACGCAATGACTACGATACCTTTTTGCATACAACTTACAGCCACAGTATGGCAAACTTAAGTAAGTTGTGTTGTTTCTTTTCTGCACACAATTTCAAACAAGGAACTTTCTTCCACACTACCTCTACACAAAAGAGACTTTCGTCTAAATCCAGTCATTCAATTTCCGGGATATTTTTACACTGAAAGAAAATTATTTCGAAACTTCGATCTACGTAGAATACTGCAGATTTATTCTTCCTCTCATGAGACATTTAATATATAGAATCCTTCAGCTGATTGTAATCATTTACATTTACTCCAATAAACCCGCATTCTTGTTATATTGTAACAAACTTCTTTGATATCTATTTACAAACATCGCATGTGGATATTTTCTTTCCAGCTTCTTAAAATACTAAAGGGAACAGAGCATATCAAACATTGTTCTTGCTACACGTGCTAACCCTTATAGCACTGCCAGGCCGATATATCGAACTCGATAACGTAGCCAAAAGCACTACACGGGCGATATATCGGCCTAAATAGGTCAGCCGGACCAGCTTAAAAACTGAAGAAACCTTTGATGACAGTTTTGGTTGACGGTAGTGTTTTTTGCTTTATGTTCGAAAAGGCCATAGTGCTAAAAGGGTTAATTAAGTTCATTCTTTCTCGACCACCTCTTAGCTGCTGCTAGAAAACATACCAGCACCATAAAAGGTCCTTGAAGGCCTATTTCCACTAGCGACACGCCTTCACTTAAACCGTTTATAACAATTTATGAGTGATTAGTTTAGGTATTTAACGGAGTCGGGTCATAATAATTAACTTAATTAACCTGAACTAATTAACCCTTAACAACCAATACCCCATGACACCGGACCCACTTCTGACTTCCTAGTTCGGTTCACTGAACTCACATGTGTAAATTCTTGCAATACTCGCGAAAATGTTGGAATATTAACAGTGACGTGAGTACGCTATAGACACAAGAATGGCCGAGCCATAACGAATGCTTGGTCACATTATTCAGTTTTTATAGATTTATAAAGGCCAGAAATTTAATTTAGATAATTGAAATCTGTTCATTATAATGTTTATGTATTTCAGCTCATTTCTTCAAAGCGATATACTTGCTTGATATCGCAACTCCCAGATCGTCATTTCTACGAACGTTAGCAAGCAGCATGGATCGGAAATGCAGAATAATCCTCTGGTGAGACTCGAACTCGCATCCCTATCCTCGGGAACCTTATTCTTTTTGGCAGCTGCCTTACCGATTAGGTTACGACGGCTAATTGGCAGCAATCATCCAAAGATTTGAGAAAAATGAATATTAACTAGAAAACGTATCGGTCGTACATAGAATCAAGCAGAATCGAGGTATACTTCTCTGTTTTTTACCAATAGAACGGGATGCATTCTCTGTCTCTCCTAACTTATATTATTGCGTTGCGATACATGAGCTCTTAAGTATCGAGATATGATCAAAGAATTCGATTTATATGTGTGGATTCTAATTATTAGTCCTTAGTTGTGCCTATTAATACAGAACATATCAAGTATTCCTGAAAGCATTCAATGGTGCTCTTGAAATTTTACAGCATACATTTCGGAGAATTTTTAATCATACAAATCTTTCATAAGCAAATATTCACCATCTGCTGACTGCCAATTTCTAAGGACACTTTAATGAGCCATATATTGTTTTAGACTTTTTCTCATACTCCAGATTTATTTTGTTAAACACCTTCTCCATTTGAGGAAATTAAGGCCGCTTAAGGGCAGAAAGCTTCTTGTTCCAAACATAGAGAAATTATTTTTCTATGTAGTCAGCATTAAACTTGTAAAATCAGCAAATTGTCGAAATAAATAACATGATTGTTATTATATCAAGTTGAACAAACATTCGCAGTGCACGGGATTATGTTGATCTTGCTGGCAAATAATTGGGAATCTGATCTTCCCTAAGTGCTCGGTAAATAAGGCCTTGTATCTGATTTGAATGTTTCAAGTAATTCACTTACAAAGTGGTTTCTTCTGGACGGAACAGTTCTAAATCAAATAACGTCTGTCTTTGATTCTATCGATGAAAAATATTCTCTCTGTTCATATTTGAAATTAGTTATTCGTTCTTCAAAGATCTGGCGGCTTTTGTTCACTGAGAAAGCCGACATGCAAATGTAGACAAAATGGAGACTGGAATTGATAACAGGTCAACCATCTCCTGCATTGTCTATATTGGATTCCACACCTTCAGCATCAATCCATCGACCTCAACTATTTATGTAGAAAGCTTGGTTCGAATTAGTCCACAGGTTTCCGATTTAGGCTGTCTGAACACATACAGATAAATACGTATTTCTTTTTTAGCAAAGATGAAAAAAATAACACTTTTTTTTTTCGAAATATCTATCGGAATTCTTTAATGTACAGTGAGCTCTGAAGCTTGTGGCCGTTCACATGATTAATCTCATCATTGGTAGAGTTTATTTTTAGCTTGATCTATTTGTTTTGTCCAGCTCGAATCAGTCAGTCAGTCAGTGGCCGATGCTAGTCTACAGCACCGAAGCAATCATTATGACGGATACACGAAAGAATAACAACGGCTCAGAAGAAGAAGAAGAAGAAGAAGAAGAAGAAGAAGAAGAAGAAGAAGAAGAAGAAGAAGAAGAAGAAGAAGAAGAAGAAGAAGAAGAAGAAAAAGAAAGAGGTTGGGTGGGGTCTGGACCTTTTCATAGACAACTGAATCCATAAGGAGCGAAAGGCCACTTTGCACTTACCGATCGCCAATCGAGTGGGTGTGTCACTTAGCTCGATCAGATGGAGCGTTATTAATCGATTATATGGATTCGAGTGAGCTGCAGATTATGAAAAGGAGAGTATTCTGATATTAGTGCTGTGTCACACAAATCGCGTCCAGCCTTTGACGATGCTATTATGGGTCGTTGGTTCGGGCAGAAAACGCGAACGTGGTTTCTGGACCGGGCTTGTTGCTGGCTCATTCGGGGTGTGTGTCATAAACACACCATCTTTTTCCTGTGTAAGCTACTTTTGCAGAAGTCATTTCACATCAAAGCCGTCAAAAGCACAGGAAGAAATTCCGCGAAACAGCCCCAAAATAAAAATTTTAAATATATATATATATGTATATATAAAAGTCTCGTTGTAACGACACTCCTTCTAACGGCACGTTTGTTTTTATCTTCTTGCAAGACTATTGTCGGAGATTAGTTGGCAGCAACAGCACACGAATATTCCAGTGCATTATTTTATAAACTAAAATGAATGAACCCTTAAATTAATGCTGCCTGAAGTAAAAAGTAATTTTTGTCTGTACTTTTTGGTTTCTCATTATTAATACACTTTGTATAATATCCACCCGTTATGACAGCAAATTCGTTATTAAAGCACTCTTAAACCCCTGAAGGGGCCGTAACAACGGGAGTCTACTGTATGTACATATAAGTATCAGGATTAACTAAAATAAACAAATAAAACTATTTCTGAATGTATACACATAAATGCAAAGGAACAGTCACGAGTAGGGTTTATTACAAAATGTGTCAAAACTTTAAATTCACTTTCTTACGTATATCATGACACAACAAATCTCAGTTGTATTTTAGCGTAGAATGCATTCGAACCCGGTATATGTAGGCAAAATGTCGGCTTTACTTATTGGTGCCTGCTGACTTTACCTCTACTCAACCACGAATATGCTTAGCTTTAGCTAATGTCTGCTGTAACAAATGAAATATTTCAGGCGGTAGGGAAACATTTGATGATTAAGCACCGAATTTTGCAAATTGTACCTATTGTGTTTTGTGCAAGTTTTAGCACCCAATCCGTATAATGTGCATTGACAATCAAACAAAAGGGATTGTCAGTGGTCAGTAATTAATCCAAGTGTTACTGACAGATTAGAGCTATTAGCTCATTAAACACAGAAATTGAAATTAACATTTTTTTTTATTGTGGACAAAAATTCAGTCACACATAATGAGTGAGTGTAACAATATTAGATGAATTAAAAAAAAATAATAAAAAAACCTTTGTTTCAGATTATACTAGTGATGTCATATAATACGTTTAGAGATGCCATATACCAAACTGGTAGTTGAGGTAGTTGTGTATTTCTTACTAGGGCAAGTGGTCGGTTTTCAATACCTGATGAAAGGCAGGGTTTTGAAAGCTGGTTTTAAAGGCAGGGAGGAAGGTCCTCCCAACGTGGAAGATATGTACAGTACAATCTTCTTCCCCTTATTTAATCTTTGATGAAGCTAAATTAGGCTTAGCGAATTCTTATAACGAATATGAGACCATTTTATTAACTTTCCCAAGTAATTTTCGGTAAGTACAAATTCACAAAAAATAACACAATTATATCATTTGCTTTCCTTTCATCTAAAGTTTTTTTTTAAATATTAAAATCTATGAAAGCTCCTATGGTATGAAGAAATAAAAATGCTTTAGTCTTGTTGACGATTTAGCTTGGGGACTGCTAAACAAATGAAGAGCCATTGGTTTGAAATGGTGACCACTTCTTATCAAAATATTTTCCCATCTTTCGGAAGTGAAAGACACGAGTAGCAAAGATAAAATTGCAAAATTATCCTTTTATCTTTGTCAACACATTTGTGATTTAATTAACTTGAATTATTTAATCACTGCTAAAATTAATATTGTACAAAAGAAAAAAAAGCAATAATTTTTTAATGATTAAATCAGGAACAAGAAAAATCCAAGCTAGTCACTGGGTCAGATATCATCTTTGCCGTGAGGAAACGTGTGTAAATAAATCTGATTTTCTTTCGTTCCGTCTTTTTCAGTTATCAGCTTTCAAGGGTGATGGTTCAATGTTTTCGTAACGACGGGTTAAAATCAAATAAAAAGTACAATAAGAAGAAAAAATAGTACCAGTTAATCTAAAAAAAATGTCCCGGGCGCTAAGATTACAAGAATCATAGCCACCAAGTAAAAAGGTTTATCATCTGTAAGCGTTCACATTTTGATTTTTTTTTCGCTTGTCTGGTTCCGATAGTTTTACTGTTTAGTTTATAATCTTTGATGTCCACGGGTATTTTATAAGGCTCTTCTCATTTCTTCTGCCCCTTTCCTCTTTTAGTTATTTTTGCTTCAAACGCTGCTCAAGTACATTTCCTATTGCGCTGTGTACTGTATTGTAAACAAAAACCTACTTAGCATTTCTCCGATAACTTGAAATGAATATGGCATTAAATTTCAATGTTCTCTTACTGTTCTACATGTGTTACGTATTATCGAGACTCTCTATCATATGGCGGGGAAAATACAACTCAGTGCCCACACATGGTGAACATCGAAACTCCACCCGACGCCTCTAAAACTTCGTTTTCACATGGTGACAATTAAGCACCAAAATTACGATATCTATATTTATTACTCTTGTATACATACATACATACATACATACATACATACATACATACATATAAACAAGGGTACATCCATTACTCCGTAGTCTGACACAGTTATCAGCTGTATTTTGATCTGAAATTGGATTAAGTGCATTGACAAAGAAGGAGATTATGTTGAAAAATGAATATCTGTTGTGTAAAATAAATGTTTTTTTTCATCATTAGGCTACGAAATTATGAATATGCATACATAAATGCATGCATACATACATACATACATACATGCATACATGCATACATACATATATACATGCGTAGTGCTACACAAAAGTTCGGGGAATTTGAAAAGCACGCGCGAGAACCGAATGTAGTACGAACTTTTGCCGATACGCTTTGTGAGCAGAAGAAGCTCCCCAAACTTTTGGAGAGCCCCCCCATACACACACACACGCACGCGCATACATATTTCTGTGTCTATGTGTGTGTACGCGTGTATTTGTTGTGTGTGTTGCTATTACTCACAGTTGTATTTATGGAGTTCTCACTATCAATGCATTGCGAAATTAGTACCTTAACTACCATTCTACTGCGAGGTTTTTACTGTTATATGATTTCTTGCCTTAAACCTGAGATGTGTATCGTGAATATATCAGAGTTTATCAATACATATGATGCGCACTGAATCGGCAAGTTGGCTGTTTATGCAATAATCGAATGGATTTTAATTTAATTTACGTTGTTAGGTTATTATTATTATTATTATTATTATTATTATTATTATTATTATTATTATTATTATTATTATTATTATTATTATTATTAAGATAACAAGCTTGAGTTTTTTTATTAGCATTATCCGGCTTCTAAGCCGTGAAAAAGATGTTCGTTCTCTCTGTTGATTGTCGTATGTGCATTCAATATTTGATATTTGCGAAGCTTGACTTACTGTAGCACATGGCCAAATACGGGTGGGGAAGATTGTATTGCGCCACCATTCCAAGTAGTGAGGGTGTGCCTGCCTTGAAAATCAGCATTCTACTTTTACTTGAGTCTGAACACTATTCAACTATCTTACCCACCAAGCTGGACAGGTTCATTCAATATTTATAAATCAGTGGTTGAAGAAGAATCTTTTACCAACGTGACTGTCATATTCCTTAGTTCTCTGTTATTGCCATTTAGATAAACAATAAAGGATTAGCCCTGACTATTGCCGATCTTTGTTGATATCGCCCGTAGAGTTCAGGTGGATAAAACTTCACTAAACTTTCAGCTGTAATATACAGGAAAGGTGGACTATTTTAAATTTAGGTTCGTTCGTAAGTTAACATCATTTATAGTGCTGTCTTAAGAACTTAAATCAGGTTTGAATATATTCATTTTCAGAAACCTTGAACATAGTGTTAATGATACCGACAGCTTTTAAAAGGCTGTATCCAAATTATGGAATTAGATGAAAATGAACGTGTGTAATCCGACATGTGTATAACCTATAAATTTAGTTATGCCACTAGGTTACCGCAGACGTTTATAAATATTTCAGTGACAGGGCTCTTGAATTTAGAGATATTTCTTTCCTCTGTGACAGATCTCCTTTACTGAGATGGATTTGTTGATTTTCACAAAGTTTACAGTCTTCCGAATCTAGTGATTTCAAGTACCACAAATCAGTATTCGAAGCCTATTCGTAGCTTAAAGCAGCATCCTCTACTTATAAAGACTTTGAGTCTAAAATGTTGCTGTTTTACTACAGGGTTACCACATTATTGTCTCAGTTATTCGGCCCAGAGAAGGTGCAGAGGATCTAACGGCTAACGGCACGGAGAATGGAATCGACAAACCGAGTTCAAACTTCGGATGAGACAGTTTGCGTTCACATTCACTTGCCCTTGGGAAAAGCATAAATCCATCTCTTCTCCCGACAGCTATGGGGAAAAGCAGGAGAGACTTGGATCCTTAGCCATGGTTGATAAACATTCTCGGAGACGGACAACTCTGATTCCAAAATAGGGACTTGCATCCCCTTAAAGCGGCTGGGTCCCAACTTTGACTTCCTTCCGGCAGCTCCTGCAGCCAGGTTGATGCCAAACGCATCGCTCTTCTCACCTTTGGACTACATCAGCGAGGCCGAGAGGGGGATTCTGTCAACTGGGCACCCTAGGATCTCCGTATACTATTCCCAGGCTTGCACCATGGAGATGTCACTTCAGAATCGCTACGGAGACAGAAGGGGGGGGGACTTCAGTTCGGACTAGTCCAATCATGTTTGTTGATGCGTTCTTGTCTTATCTAAAATTTACTAAGCTTAGTCTGGCACAAGGCCATAAGTATAGGGCACCCAGTTGGGATTGATCTTACTACTGTGGTAATGGCAGTGGCGGCGCTAGGTCCGACTGTTCCCCACTCCCACTTTTTTAGATTCTTTAAGATTATTTTCTTTAGATATTTTAAGATTATTTTTAGATTCTTCAGGTTTCCTCAGATATATTGCACTCCCAGGGCTCCTGTGTCCCCATCACATTTTTTAAATATTAGTTTTTAGATTGTTCAGGGTTCCTCAAATATATTGCACTCCCAGCCTGCTTGTTTTTATAAAAAATACTTTTTAATTATCACTGCCCAACAAAAGACGAAAGAAGTATCACTCCTTTTTCCATTTTTTTTAATTAATCAAACCTAACATGGCATGCTTCCAAAAGCCATTGGTCACGTGATGGTTTCTATTGAGTTACTAACCAGACCTGTTCTGATTGTAGTCGTGGCGAAAGTTAGAGAAAAAATATCGTGCACTAGGTAAAGGATCCTATTTTAAGTTTACCCGATGTGAAAAGCTGGAGAAAACATCGACTGAAACGTAGAGGTCAGAACTGGATATCCCGACTGAATAATTGATGAAATGAAAACATTTCATCTCAGAACTTCAGACAATAGGATTGCCACGTATATTTTACAAGTACATGATTCGATTAATCGCTTCGGGCATTGGGCATGAAATATTTAACCACTCGTTGGTTTGAATTCGAGCGAACAGACCAAAACGATCCACGATATGACCAGAACAGCAGCAACCAGCATTAAAGCTTGTTTATTGAATAGTAAACAATCGTATTTAATTTGGTCTTTTTGGAAAAGAAAACAACCAGCGTAAGAGAGTTGCCTTGAACCTGGTCCCTTTTTGCACAACGCTATTTACTTGAGCCTAGAGCACACCAGCATACTAGTTCCTCAAGTAGTACAATTGTTATTACTGTCGACTAGAATCGTTTACCGATATCATAAATTGGATATCACTTACCAACCTCATCCTCCTCCAATTTGTCAAAGAGGTCAGCCTCTGTGGTCCGGGTCACACTCGGGCCAGCGCAGCTAGTCACACACTAAAGGAAACGCAATGGAATTTACTGAGTCATAAAGTAACTTTGTGTCTCTTTCACAACATAGTAATATTTCCCTGTTGTTAATGCTTGACTAACCAGTACTGGCCGACAAGTAGGGGAGAGAAGGAGAGTGACATTAGCTCTATTTCTCACTTTGCCCTCCCCGCTCTCCCTCTCTTTCTCTCAGACACACGCACACATTACAGACGCGTTCACCAACACTTTCATACGCATGCGCATACAAGATTACTCGCGCTAACATACGCGCTCACTGAGAGGTAAAAGCGTGGATTAAGCACCAAGTGATGTTTCTGCCGTTAGCTTAATTCAATTTTGGAAGATTACGGCAGTTAAACGCTTGAATGAGCGGATATTTATGCTGCACTCTCTTTAAGTAATAATAATAAGGACACTGATGATTATAACACTATTACAAATCTTATTGTGATAATTATCGATATTGACACGCTCAAGTTGCGCCAGTCCATGTCCTGTCACCCCAAGACCCCCACCAGCGGCGCGCACAAAGCGCTGCCAACCCACCTGTTGACATAACCTGGCGCGTATTGAGTTACACGAGTCTGACCTGAGCGTGAACCCATCTATGAACACCTAATCAAACACGTTACCGGGTCGCATTTACCCCTCATGTGGTCCTCTATCAATGAAATCAGGCTTCCCATGATTTTCTTTCACGAGTTTAAACCGTATCACTTTCCTTCCTTCGTTTCTTTCTTCTTCATATCTTTGAAATTCTCTTTCCATCTTTTTTCCTCTCTGGCATTTTCCCCTTTACCGTTTTCTTTTCCTTCCTTTTCTCTTTGACGCTATACTTTGTCTTTCCGGCGTGTTCTTCTTCACTGACACCTTTCTTCTTTCTTTTTCTGTTATTTTCAATGTTAACACTTTTCCACATGCATTTGATCTTTCCTTCAAAAAACACATACACGCGTCTGTGTTCTCTTAAACACAGTTTATATTCTTATTATGAGGTTCACTTACATTAGTGTGCGCGCACCCCCGCCCCACCCCACCCGACGCACAAGCGCATACACATATATGCATGCATATACAATCCGCAATTCTCTACTCTATCTTGCACCCCGATCTTTTCTTCTCACATTTTCTTTTCATCTCTCTTTCATCAATTATTGAGTCTTCTTGTCAAATTTTCTTACACACCTAATTCTTTTTCTTACAACTCTCTCTCTCTCTCTCTCTCTCTCTCTCTCTCTCTCTCATACACATACTGTTTCTCTCACGCACGGTTATCCCTCTTCCTCAACACTATTCTCCATCAAACAGTCTCGCTTTTTTTTTACGTATGAGGGTGGATCAATAAGTCCGTAGCCTGACACATAGGTATTAGCTGAATTTTGATCTGCGATTTCCACGGTATAATGTTCGATCTATGTGATTGATAATCATGACTGAATTAAGCGCATTGACAAAAAGGATATTATGTTGAAAAGTAAATATTGGTTGTGTAGAATACATCTTTTTCTCAACATTAAACTACGGACTTATTGATATACCTACGTACGTATTTATTAAACTTAGCTTAATACGGCACAAGGCTAAACAGGGCTATGAAGGTTGGCTTCCACCAAGTTTCCAAGTGGGGAGAACCTTTACAAACCAGCTTTGGAAATCATGTTTTTCATCTGATATCGAACACTGTTCACTAGTACCGGTGGCAAATACACAATTATCTCAGCCCCATGTCATCATCATCATCATCAGCAGCAGCAGCAGCCGTTATAAGTCCACTGCTGGACAAAGGCCTTTCCCATCTCCTTCCATGACGACCTAGATTGTGCTGTCTTATAAATACAGTACTAAACGTAAAGTACCACTTGTATGTACTTAATTCCATTCATTCTTTCTTTTTAACTTTCTTCTTTATGTTTCGCTCATCTTTCTTTTTACTTCATTTCCTTTCCCTCTTATGCACACGCCCCCCTCTCACTCTCTCTTTTTCTCTCTCTCTCTTTTTCTCTCTCTCTCTCATATCTAGACCTTCTCTTCTCACGCACGTTCCCTTGATATTTCATCCTCTCCTTTCGTTTACTCAGATATGCATACACGCGTATTCATTCATTCATTCATTGGTCACAATGAAACCCTTGCAGTCTTGTGAACGTTTTAGTCTTGCATTACACCCTCACTCTCTAAAGGGACATGCACCCATCCACACATACGTACTCGAAAGCACTCGTAACTGCAGCCCTTCCATTTAGTGTACCGATGCGAACACACTAGCACATACTAGCAGATTCCCCCGCCTATTTACGGGGACTGCTTTTGAATCCGTTTTACCGTGTGTCGACAGATTGGCCGGTAGAACGCCTTCGCCAATGCCATGCTCTCATTAGACATCAATTCGAAGACTCATCCATTAACCGCTTCATGTCAGCCAAATATTATGACTAGAGGTTATTTTCTACAGAAAACTGGCTCGTACCTAGTCAAGTTTTTTTCACTAATTAAAGGCCAAAATATAAAAGAGATGAATATAAAGAAAACAATTTAAAAAGTGCAGATTGAAACGCTGGAAAGAAGGGGTGGAAAGGACAGCGAGTAAAATAAGAGAATTGGTTGGGAGATGCGAGTAGTGAGGGAGATGGGAGTAGGTGTTTGATCGTTGGTAGCAGTTGATGTGGCCGAGGGTGGGCGGGTAGGAAGAAAGGCGGCCAGGGTTGGAGGTTTTGTTAGGGTAAGGAAAGAGGCGGATAAGGGCAGGAGCTGGGGGCGAGCGGGGTGAACACGAGGTAACAAGAGGGTAACATTTTCAATTTGACGCAATAGCTAGTTAAAGAAAAAGAAAAACTAAAAATGTGTAGCGAATTGAAAAAGACCCTCTAATTGAGATCGATAGGAAAGAAAGAGAAAGGAGACAGAGAGAGGGAGGGGGAAGGTGAGGAAGAAAGAAAGAATTACGGAAAGTATGAAAGAGAGACAAATAAAGAGAGAAGTATATACAACGAAGCAAGATTTAAAAGAAAAGCGAAAGAGAACCGTCTGAAGAGAAAGGAGAGTGGCAAAGGTCGTGGATGGGCCTAGGAAGATAATGCGTTCGCTACTAGACAGAGCGAAGGGTAAGGGGATACTAATTTCTCAAATCACACAAATTTCGATGTAATGAGCCTACCAAGGCTCCCTAAATCGTTTAAGCGCTTCTTTCCTTTTCCTTTTACAGGGAGATAATTTTATCCCAGTCTCTGTCACACTACCTGTACCCATTTTCAATCTCCCCTCCTGTCTGTCTGCCAACTCACCTTTCTACTACCCCGATCCCTCTCTAACCCTTTCTCTTACCCTTTTGTTAATCGCTTTTTTTGTTTCTCCCAAGTACTTTAACTCAAAGGTCTAAAAATTCTTCCTACTCGCGTCTTACCCAAAAAGCAGATTGGACTAAACCCAAACGTTTTTTTTTTCTCAAATTCTTCAAATCATACGTGATCACTTTTACACAATGTCGGCAATCTTGTTCTCGGTGTTTTCATTGTTGTTGATAATACCCTAGCAATACCGCTTGCAACATAACAACAGCATTTATACCCTACTCCTCCCCCTCCTTCTCCTCCCACCCTTTCCAGCCCTTTTCAGGTTTCTGTTGTCTGCCGTTTATTAAGACATCAACCACTAACACCAACACAGTCGCCTTCCCCACTTCCATCACGTTTCTTGGAGGACAAGTGATGATCCTGGCGGGCAGTAGCTGCTAGTGATGAAACAATTACAGCCACTGGTCATAGTAGTACTAAGCGCTGTTAGTGCCGTCTGCCCTTTAAGAATACCGGCTCCCCCACAAAAGGTCAGCGCTTCAGCACGTCTTCGTGACACGGACGTTTAATAAGTCACTTTCATCCAACAAAGGTTTAAAAAATGAACAACCAGCATAGTAATCGACCCCAACACGTTAAACGTATCGACTAGACCATTACGACTCAAGACCTTCAGACAATAATTGCATTATGTTTTAAGCATCGAACATTGTACTAGATAACTTTTAGTGGGAATCGTCTCTTTTATAGGATATGTCCATTTCTGCTGCTGCTGCCGATGTTGTCACTGTTACCAACTGATTACTGGTACTTTGGTTACCGCACTTAATGATACACGTAATGATACAATAGACAGAAAACATTGCTGGAAAACGTTGACTGATCGATACGTTTGAAGTTAGGATTATTGTTGTATTAAAACAAATTATAAGAGGAACTTAAGATACAAAGATCAAATAATTGAGCAAAATAATGTATATCATTTACTGTTTTATCTTCAAAACTTTCATGTTGTTCATTCAATGTAACAATGTATATAGACCAATACATTGATCTAGTGCTTCTGTTTCAACAATGCTTTATCAAGGTAGTGGTAATACCTCTATACATTGCTTCGTACCTATCTACCTATCTATACTGTATGCAATGTTTTCTTCCCTTCCGCCAAACACACTAACTACTGCTTACCTTGCAACTCATGGATTCATTAATGGTTCTATTGCGAGTCTGTTATTCGATGGCAGTAAACAAAGCTCCAAGCCAAACAAGTTTGAAATATTGTTGTTAAAACAAGTATTAAGCAACCAAAAAAGTAAGCTAATCACTAGACGTCATTCAAATTTAACCATACAGCTACATTCTTCATTATTCGTCGTTTACGTCCATGCCATATTGTTTGTTTACACTTAGTAGTAGTAATAGTAGCAGTAGTAGTAGTAGTCGTACTAGTTTTAAGTTGTCTGAATTATTCTTGCATCTTATTTTTGCTACTTTTTATCCATGCTACTTACTTAATAGCCAGAACATGTAAGATCTACTTGGAAGCTGCGATAAAACGACAAAATAAGATGAAAGGAAAAAAAGAATAATCAAAAATGAATGATTATAAATAACTAGTATTTCTGATTTGAAATTATGATTCAGAAAATGTCCTACACTAATATCTTCATATTTGTCGTTAAGACGAGAAAACTAATAATCTAACATTGTTAAGAAATACGCTTGCGCTTATACAGAATGAACACATAAACTGGTAATGATTAGTTATGGAGGTGGGAGTGGCCGAACGGTTAACAGCACGAACAATGGAATCGGCGAATCAAATTCAAACTCCAGTTCTGACAATTAGTGCCCACTTTGCACTAATGCCCTTGGGAAAGACGCGAATCCATCTATTCTGCCCCCAGTTATGGGTATATATCATGGGTTGGCAACCAGTCTAGGAGACGGAAACTCTGATTCCAAAGCGGGGAAGTCCAAGCCCTCGTCCAGCGTCGTGAGTGGTGGGTAACGTAAAGAGTAGGGCACGTGATCCCGAAATGTACGGTTAACGGGGTTCTGGAGATGCTTCGATAGGCCTAGCGAGCCTGAAGTGGATTATAATAAATTGATCAAGTAAAATAATGGACAATAAAAACGGGCGGACGAAATAACCCGACTGTCGTCTCGACATCGATTACATGTGGAGGATTTAAACAAACATGATTAGGCAGGATAAAAACATTAGTTCTCAAAATTATTTTTCGCAAATATTGTGTATAGGCGTTTACTAAACTTGGTTTAGTCGGACAAAGGGTAC
>VCCN01003880.1:4619259-4632658 GCA_006491835.1 Architeuthis dux
ATATATATACCCCTGGGTAGATAGATACGAACAGAGATAGATGTTTTGCGTTTACACATCAAATGAAATATCAATGAATTTTCAAATATCCAATTTATTATGTTTGCGTTCATTCTTTGTAATTAGTTTCATCTGCGATTGCATTCAATAAATATTTCTATATATTTCCGACCGATTCACTCAAACACGAGCATGCTTTGAGGAATTTCACGGTAATTTTATTCCAAATAATTACGTATAATTAAAGGGGAAAAACGTTTTGGTTCGTTGATCTCGAAAAGCCCATCGGAATACTCTACCCTGTCGTTTCTTCCGACCTCACCCTTTCCCCTCGACTCCATTCATTTTAAATGAAGCTGTCATTGCAAACATCCACCCCCTTCTTCAAAATCAACTTAAAGATACGAATGTCTAAATTTGGTCTAAATGATTCCGTTTTAATCAAAGTCCATGGCGAGTTTATAAACCAGGCAAAAGATGAAAAGAAAGGTTCCTCATTCAAAATGAAACCGAATTAATTGGATTTCGTACTATTTTTAGAGTTGAATCCGCATTTCACTCAAAACAAGGGGAGCAAGACATAGGCATTTGTAAATTAGAGTATTCTCATTTCGCTCAGTCATTTATTGACGATGTCAAATTATTGGCGTTATTTGCATCTTGATGTCGCCGGTAATAAAATTATTGATATTCAGATTTTAAACCGAGATGAAAATTCACATCATGAGAATTGAAATAATGAGAATATTCACATGTTGATACTTGAGTAGAAGAGAGTATTATCATCTTACCGAATAGTTTAATACAAATATTTATATTTGGGTCGATTAAGTAATGGAAGGATCCCAGTTTTGATTCGGCTGGAGAAATGTGATAGCTCACATTTTGGGAACGAAATAGAATCAAAATGGCGATCGATATTTTATTTATTAGCGACGGTAAGATAAAGATCATCAGTTTGATTACTCGCGAAATGGGAACCTTACAAATTGTGGACGGGTGGGGGGGATTTTAACTTTATGATCGACCCACTTTGAATGCTTTTAATTACCTTTGCCAACGAATTTGGAAATGGTATATGTATTCATTGGTGTCTGTCCGTCTTTCTGCCCGTCCGTCTGTCGGTGTGTTCACACGATATCTCAAAGGTTCTCAATGAAATTCAATTAAACTTTGTTGAAGGGTGGGCAATGGACTACAGAAGATGTGATTAAATTATGGGGCGGATCCAGGAATTTTTTAACGATTGATAGATATATTTCTTTATTATTCTGCATGAAAGATGATTATAAACGAACAGTTGATAAAAGAGTAGATTTAAATAACTCAATATTTGTACATTTAAAGACTTATCCCTTGTTTCTTTAATTTAAATCATTTTTTAAATGTTACTATTCGCAAATCTTTCATACTTGCAATTACAGGAATACCTTGATTAGTGCGGTTTTGATTAGTGTGGGTTTTGATGTCGGTTACGGTATTGCTGTACAGATTAATGCAACTAAGAATAAGCTGAGAAAAGAAACCCATTAAATTATAATAAGACATTGAACAGTGCTGTTTTATACAGTACCGATCATTTTGGAACCGCATTAAAAAGGTACGACTGCATATTTCCTGCCTTTCTTCGTCAGAATAGAATACTCATTGCTTATACAAACCGAATGAAAGTGACGACTTCAAGTAAATCGTAAAACAAAATAGGAAGATTGAATGAGCGGAAGTCTGAGAAAGAAGAAGAGACAAGACTGGCTGCTGCAGGGCAAACTCCACACCTACTTCTATTTCAACTGAAGATGATTACGACAACTTTTATATTGTATATATAATAAATAGATTCGTAAATATAAAAGTCTTGTCAGTTTGGCTCAGTTTGGTAAGAGAGCCGCCTAGCAATCACTAGGTCGTGATTTCAAATCACGGTATGGAAATGTTATTTTATATATCTGTTCAGTTTACCGTGACGGGATAGACAATCAGTGAAGAGTTTACTCACCTAAATTTGGTGAGGATTGTTCTTGTTACGTGGGGAAAACTTGGACTGGAGTTTGACAAAAGAGCTGCATGAAGCTTACTCACTGAAATGCCGAAAATGATTCTGGCTAGATTCTATTCCGAGTATACTTGTCGTAAAAAAGGTGAACCAGAGAAAACTGATTTACTTTTCAAGTATAAATTGGTCATATAAAGAAGAAAGAAGGCGAAAACAATACTTGGAGAAACTGAACCACACAGCCCCACAAGACAATCTAGTCTAATTATATTTGCGTTGCTTTCATGTGTACTACTATTGCGCTTTATCATGTGGGATTGTATCACATGGAAGTATGTCATTTTCTACAACTGATAACAAATGAATAGAAGAAAGAAGGAGAAAACAATACTTGGAGAAACTGAATCACACAGCCCCACAAGACAATCTAGTCTAATCATATTCGCGTTGCTTTCATGTGTACTACTATTGCGCTTTATCATGTGGGATTGTATCACATGGAAGTATGTCATTTTCTACAACTGATAACAAATGAATAAGAGGCGAAGATACAGATATGGTTGGTCTGGATCTCAAAGTTACAGAGTATTTGACTATTTAAAAAATAGTTCTATGACAGCTACTGATACCATTTGAGTACATAACTGAACTCAACTCGTTTGCAAAATTCTTAGTATATCACTGTCCTTCTTCTGTCGTGCCTGTTTTTATATTCCTTTTGAATAAGCTTGTTGATGTAGTTTACAGTCTCATCTATCTTTTCACAAACGACATATCTGTTTTTTTGTTGTTGCTGTTCTTGTCCTTGTCTCAACAATTGTAATAATACTAACTGTACAATTGATATTTCTTTGCTATACGACTGGATAACCACAATATCTCTTGCCTTTTAACTGGACTTGTCTTTATTGGTAAATCAATGCCTTGTAATTAGTTCGACTGCATCATAGATGCTAAAATGTCTGACCATTCAGATGTGGGATATTCATAGCCACTTATGTTTACTAATTCTGTCAGGTTACGCATATGCGATAATTATAGAAAACTCACTCATCTTTTACTTCATTGTCTGTCTCCTCCCTGCGGAGGTGAAACATCGTTAATATGTCTGAATGTCCACTAATCAATACGCTTAGACAACAGCTCTGCGGTCTTGACTTATTCATCAGTATTTTTGTTTGTCTGGACGTTGTACAAAGCTGCTTTGGGCTCATTTGATTGGTCATCCCCGCCTAATATGGTCACATTTTCTTCATCTATTGAATTGTCCCTTATTGATGTGGATGAATCTGGAATTGAATCGAGACGAGATGGTGAAACCAACCAAAATGTGTTGCCTCTTGGGATATCTGTCTGACAATAAGATCTTATTTGGGAGTGACGGGTCAGGATTTAGAAGACCCGACTTAAGGCCGCAAGATATTCAGTTTGGTACTCGTTCCCCTGTCCTGTTAACAGTACATCGTGATCTTAATTTAACTCATTAAACGCATGGATGATAAATTATCTTGGCTGAAATCAATTCAAGCGCCATGAAGCGTAAAACAAATAAATAAAGTAGCGACCTTACGCTGGATACGGCTTCAGCCGTCCCTGTCCGGGTTCCACATATCACAAGTTTCTCTGTATCAGCCCTGGTTTGCGATATGTGAAATAGATAGTGTCGACAAGCACCCGGGGTGGATTCTCTCACTTCATTTTTCACTATTTTACCCCTCAGCTGGAGAAAGAGATGGATTCATGCATTTCCCAAGGGCATTAGTGCAGAGTGAACACAAACTGTTTCAGCTAGAGTTTGAACTTGGCCCGTCGAGTCCATTCTGTGTGCCGTTGACCGTCTGGCCATCTTGTACCTCCAAATAAATTAATAAGCACGCATTTATTTATTCCCATATCCCAAATAGGAACACTTCTACAGTTAAATGACAGTTTCAGTTTGGTGCACCATTGTATTCGAAAAAAAAGTAAACATTAATTTGAAACAAATAATGAAAAACTGATGAATAACGAATAACTTAACCCAACGCTTCTTCATAGATCTCATAGATCGAACATTATACAATGATAATTTCATATAAAAATCGGCTAATAACTGCGTGAGGCTGCGGACTCATTGATCCATCCCCGTAAAGATAGTTCTAGATCTGTGTGCCAGATATTCATGTAGACAACAATAATACTTTTAACCATAACGGAACAGAATAATGGTATCCACCGTTTTGAGAATGTTTGGTATACACCACTTGATTTATATGACCACATTCTGTCATAGCTGAACTGTGTCTATCTGCATATGTGCTTTATTTCGATTTATGATGTGCTGCCGTTGGCATGATGTGTCCTGAGGTATCAGAAAAGTCTAGAAATGGTTCTTATGGGTGTTACTCTTAGTGTGATACTGACAGACGTAGAACAAGGTTATTTCGGGGACAAAGAACGCTCAGAATGTCTCCTATAATGGCAATTGCCTCTTCGCTTTACATCATTTCGGCTTACGAAATATTTCCTAGGAACGCTCGATATCCGGATAGCGAGGGAAACATGTATGAGTCTGGATAACTCTCACAACAATGATTATGGCTCATTAAAAGATTTCAGGCAAAGGAAATGTTTTAGTTACTCAAACAGATTCAGTTTAAACACATTGTTATTTTTAAAAAAAATACAAACCTCAAGATGCAGTTGAGCTTTTTACCGGTCGTGGAATGTACAAGATTGCGTTGCGATACAAAACAGCAAAAATACAATAAAAAGAAAAAGTCATAATAGTTAATGGTGACAGCTTCATCTAAGATATTAGGACAACTTAAGACTATTAGAATAACTAGTAAAACTCCGTGAAAAAATTCACGGATATATTTGAATTTCTTTCCTTCTTTTTGACAAGAAACTACTGAAATCGTTTCAATAGAAGAGTCCATTGTTTCAAATGATGGGTAGGAGACATCAGCAAAGTTGTTGCCTTTAAGTGGAAGAGTCCATTGTTACGGACGGAAAAAACAAAAAACATCACACTGTTCATTATATAAGTAGACACCGTGAACAATTTCACGGATATATTTGAATTGCTATGAAACTATTTTCTAAGGAAAAATAATAGACAATTTGTTTCCGATAGTCAATAGTTTCAAAAGGTGGGAAGCGGGTACTTTTATCAGCGAAATATTTACCCCTCAGTGAGAGAGTCAAGTGCTACGGACAGCAAACCTAAAAATCTACACTGTTCATCATATTAGTAAGTTAGAATTAATTGATATCAGACCACCTATACTGGAATATCCGATGAGGCTCGAACCCACTAACAACGGCCAGCAAGATTAGTTTGCTGATCATTGCTATATGACGTCTGTCCTGATCTGTTGTTTTTTTTCCATATGATATACTCGCTAATACCAGTGGGAAGAAATTCACGGATATATTTGGATTGAGATGGTTTTTTGTAGGTAAACAATACTGAATTCGTGTAACGGGAATAGAGCGTAGTTTGAAACAGTGGGAAGGAAGTATTTTCTTTTAGCACAACCTTAACCTACCCCTCCACCCAGTGGAGTAGTCCAGTGTTACGACTAGCGAACCAAGAAAAGCATACTGTCCATTACTAGAGTAGATAATATGTTTTAACCAAGTTGTCTATGTGTACATCTTATTGTACCCTCCTCTGAACTGTGCTAACTTGTTAGTTCTTTTTTTGTGTGCTTATTAAAGAATCGAACCTCATGCAGACCATATTGTTTCTGGTGAAGGGCTCACTTCGTATTGACACACACTAATTTCATTCTCCTCCTCTTTCTCACTTCCTGTGGTATTAATCCAGAACACAACAGAATTAGAACAACACGACATATTTGGTGAGTCACATGCTCTAAATCTTTCAAAATCTGTCCTTGTTTTTCTCAGGTGACCTGTTTGTATCAACAGCATTGAGAGCCTAATGTTCATTCGGACATTATCACATAATTAATGGATGTATCAAAAAAACATCCTGGAAAATAGATATGCATGCACATGCGCACTGACACACCAGTGTTTAGAGTCGTTAGCATTTGAATAGGTTAAGCGACAATGCAAGACAAAACTAATGAAGGACTCTTCATTATGAGCGATTCAGTATACGCTGTTGAGATTTTCGAAAATTCACAAACTAACAAAAGGCTAACACTTGAATGCTGATGTTAATTTATTTCTAAAATAATAAGACGTGAAATATTTAAACAAAAATACTGACTTTAAAAAGTGGATAATGTTCAAGCCTCCCAATTCTCTCAATGTCACATGAATCATTCATAATGTCAAGGTCCAGTTGCTTCGGTGCAAGGAGATTAAAACAAATAATAAAAAACAATATTGATTATAACCACTGTTTTATACTCTTATTAATAATTTTAAGCAACTTTCGCCGTTTCTACATGTAATGACGATGATGATCAATGCACCATCTAGAACAACAATACTCATAACAAGGCTGGCCAACATGGCACTAGAGTGATGTTATGATGATTAAAACAGGTGTGATGAATTGAAGACTATTAGGAGTTATTAAAGCGTTCAGTGCCAACGGACATTAATTAACGTTTTCGCAACAACAACAAAAACTTTCATATTGAAGATGTTAAATGCAAAATAGATTACAACAAAGTGTCCCAAGAATGCAAAAATGCCTCAAGAATGTTAATTCTTATTTTTTTAAAAACACACCAAACAACATTTTTTTTAAATAAATCAAATGCACCCTAATTTATTCTTATTGAAATAGTAAATTCAAGGAGAAGAATATCCAATTCAAGCCAGAAGACAAATTATAATCCCAGGATTCTCGCTTTCAATGTATTTATTCTGATAAATAAGGGACACACAATTGGTTAAGGCGTAAATGTATCCATGACGCTAGAGAATATAATAATGCTCGTAAAAATGTAAAGGAAAATGGCTTTGAGATCCGGAAGTTATTGAATATAAAAGTGATCATTGTATTCATAATCAGTGGAGTACTAGAGGCAGTTCCAGACTCTCTTGAGAAAAAACAAGAACAAACAGGAATCACAACAGAGATAGAAACTTTACCAAAACAATTGCTATTAAGGAATACAGAAGTATTACAAAAATACATTGCAGTCTCTGAGGAGACGGGGTATTTGTTGTTCTCCACATAATTGCTAGATAATTTCGAAGTAAATAATAAAGATTAGACTTTAAACCACATCACAATGCAACAAGCCGCCCAAAATAAATACAAAAACAGACGCGACAGAGTAGAGACAGTTATACATTTGGAACTGTGCAAATGACTCGGGTTCGGCTATGTAAACAAACGGTATTAGGACAAACCAGAAGAAAGTTTTAGAAGAAAACAAAAACAATAATATGTTTGTACCATGAAGCACTCCCTTTATTCTGTATTTCAACACATTTATGTAATAGTTCCGTAAGAATACCAAGTGTTCAACAATGTTTAATCTGCAGCATTCTCCATCGTATTAGGCTGAAATCAGCCTTTCTAATGGTCTTTCTAATCGTCAGAATTTGATGTGTAACGGTTGTGGTACCGAAATGGTGTAAATAACTACGTACATCGAATTCTAAAAAACACCGGAAGTTTGTAGCACAATGGTCAACGCATGCCTCCTTGGATGTTGCCAATGTCCTCACAAAAGAATTAGATGATTTATTGTCGTCTAAATACGCCTTAATTTCTCTCAGACACAAGGAATTACGATGAGCTGAGATTAGACTTTCACTGTCGAGAAGCAGAGATATTATCAAGCGTATTCATATTCTTTTTCAGTGTAAGTAATTCGATATTCAGTAACTGAACGCAACAAGGTAATTAGTCTTTTGTGTGTGGAGTTCGTAAATTGTGTTGAAAATCAAAAAAGATAGTTTATTCAACTCAATTCTGTGTTGTCTTTTTTGTTGTTATATTTCTAGTGAAAGAGATTGCAAACTTTGCGACGAGGACATTGATAAAAATTGAATGGAATCAGTTTGAGAAGACTACTAAGGAATTCCTTTATCATTCGTTCTAGTGCTTTCCGTCCTAAATTAAAAGAGTTATTGATCTGGAATCTATAGAGCTTACCATTTATATAATTAAGAAATCAAATTAACTTATTTCTAAATTAAATTCACGTAGCCTCATGAAATTCCGAATTGTTTGTCTCTCTTTAAAAATGTCCACAGAAAATCTACCTCAACAATTTAATTTGACGTATTAGGCAAAGGTTTTTACAGGCTGGTGTATATTTGGCAAGGGAAAATAAATGAAGAAGCTGCGAACTTTGTATAATTACTACACTGTCCGCAGGAGAACATGGCATTTTTAGTAGGCATTATTATTAATCTTTGACTACTATTTATTTTCATTTTTAAGTTTTTCTTTTATCACAACTTATCTCAGGTCGTCAATCTACGGCAGTAAGTAAACAGCGCGGATCGGAAATAAAGATGAGGCTATCGGGGAGACTCGAACTCACGCCCCTCTTGCCACGAGGAAGCCTGGCTAAACGCAGCCGCTGCTTTTCCAGCTAAGCTATGGGAACATTGATGACTTGCAGAAGATCAAAACGAACCTATAAACTCACTCACTATCTCGATCACTGTCTTTGCAATGTTTGTTCTAGGTTTCTGTACTTTCTGTTGAAAGGCCGATGTGAGTTCAAGTCTTTCCAGAAGATTATTCTTTATTTCCGACCCGAGATGTTTATTCACTGCCGTAGATTGTCGTCCTGAGTTGTAAGAAAAAAATCAACTGAAAATTAAGAAGAGGCTGAGCAGTAGTCGAAAATTGATAGGTTACAATACTTCATCTGATTAAAATGAATAATAATGGCGTGAAATCAATTTCCCTTCGGGGAATATTTAGTTCAATGAAGCTCACCCTATCGACACAAGATTAACATTTTTATTTCTTGACCGCTGTATCATTTGATTCGAACCATCAAGTATAACTTGCTTGGTTTGTGAGCGTTTTTCTTTTTCTAAGGGGGTTTTGGTAACAAGCCCAATCGGACCTGTTCTTGCGACCAAATTTAAGACCATTTGGCTATTACTATTAGTTTGTTCCGATAGCAATATTGCATTTGAAATATGCAAATTTAAAAACAATTAACTACTTCAAAGTATAGCGTAATATCCGTTCTATCGGACTGCGTGACGTTTATACTTTATTGTAACGTTTAACACCATGGAATATAAAGACTTTAATGAGTGTCATGTTCGCCATTGCAAGCCGTGTGAATTCCATAAAGACAGTAATGTAACAGACACGCATAAGGATTGTTTGTGTTGGTGCAGTGACTGTGCGTGAATGCCATCGATGGTTTAGCAATTTAAAAAAGGTGACCGATCTTTCTGATAAGCCTCGCTATGGAAGACCAACCACTTTGGATAATAATCTTTTGAAGATATCTGCTGAAGCAGGTCCTTGTCAAAGTAGCTGATATGTAGCAAAGGGCACAATGCATCATGTTCAACTATACACAAATATCGCAAGCAATTGGAAAGAAATCTAGGAAGGAAATTTGAGTTCACCCTGAATTCAAACCAGAGAATCGAGTGCAACGTTCAACCATTTATAACAGTCTTCTGACCATAATTAAAACCTCCATTTTCTCAACCGGATCGTTACAGGAAATAATATATAGGTACTGGTAATGTATGTTAACAACAAACGCACAAATAGTTATCACCCTATGTTAAACCAATCCTAATACCGAAACCAAAACAGAAGGTTTTGTTACGCATCTAATGGACTATGCCAGCTATCGTCCACTATTAATTACTGGATCCCGGCGAAAGCGTCACCGCAGATTTGCACTGCTATCAACTCGAGTCACTGGTGTATTACACCAGAAATATGAATGCAGTTTTTTTCTGAATACTGAAGGTGTCATTCTCCAACATGACAGTGCAAGTCCTCACTCAGCAAAACAAACCCAGGAGGAAATTATTGTTAGACTGTGAAGTTTCACCACACCTTCCATAATCACCAGACCATCGGATTACCACCTGTTTCGATTACGAGAATATTTGTAGTGCCAGGAAATTCAGACATAACGAAGAAGTCAATTCAAGTTTCTCAGCTTTCTTTTCATATAAGATATAAGACGTTTTTTACCGGTGGAGAATTGAACATTGCTTTTACGCTTGGTTACTGTAATTGTTAATAGCAGCGATTGTGTCATTGATTAAAAAAATGATCTAATTTTCATCATTGTTTTTTCATCTTCTTCGTGAAAATGCGATATTACTTTCCGTACTCCCTAAAATCTTTTTCAGCTACTTAAATGGAATCCCCAAAACAAATTAACGCCTAATGTTAGTACAGCTCCTCTCTAGAGTAAAAATCTTGTCACTGTATGATCACTCGCGCCGATAAGGCAGAAGAATGTATTTGCAGTTCGAAAAACTTTATCACAGAAACACAACAACGAGAATATATATTCATAGCAAGGAGAAAAGGAAATTGTCGTATGACAAGGAAGATTCGCAGTTTTTTCAAGTAACAAAACACCTGCCGCATTTGTAAGATATGAGTTCACGTGTTTAAATTTTGACATGCATCGAATGGACACAAAATACAAGTAATCTTTAAACAATACCACCTGTAAAGAGAACAGTTGTTGAAGGCTGAATTAGAAAAATAAAATCAATGTTGAAGATGCAAAGAAGTTATTCTATGTATGTAACTTTTTCTGTGCGTAACAAAATCCATAAAACAAACAAACAAGCAAAACATCTTAAGCTACTTCGTTAAGATTGTCTAAAGAAACACCTAAAACACACGTAAAGATTCTTGAATCGGTGAGTTTTAATCACAGACAAGAGAATGCGAACGGAACGGAAATAATATCAAGAATAAAATATATCGTTCTGTGTTTGTCATTGAAAAGCATTACGTTTTTAACTAAATTTCTTTAAAAAGATCTCTTTGGATTGTATTGTGACATCTGTCATGAAATGTAATTATGAAAACTAGCGTATTTTTGTTTGTTGATTCTAACACTGAAGCAAATATTTCGCCATATTCTTTTATTTTAAGAAGAGTAAAAATGCAACGCAAACGCAAAAGAAATCGCTCAGCTTTTGGAGAAGGTACTGTGAATGACCAATTGTGCCAAAAGCTGTTTGCGAATCATTTGCATCAGCTTGATTGTGTTAGTCACTTTGATGTGTGGCTTCCACAAAGGCGGGAATCGACAAATTATGTAATAGAAAGGGCAGAACATTCAATCTGAATAAGTGAATGCTCTTAATGAAATAATTCAATTCTCTGGAAGGCTGCAAAAGGCACCTAGAGCAGTTATTCGCTGAAAAAGATAGAAAGTTCTGGGGGGATTGAATTATGAAGTTGCCTGAAAGATAGCAGAATATAGTGAAACGGTAGATATGTTGTTAAATAAAGTTGATATCGAAAATAAAAAAAATTAAAAAGTCATGTCTTCTTCGCAATAAACCGAACGAACTTTTTTCCGTTACCCAATAATATTCAATAGAAGAAGAAAGATCAAAAACATTCATGTGTCTTTCTTGTAAACGTAAAAAACTGAACTTTTACCGCGAGTACATTTGTATAAGAGGAAAATAAAGATGGCACGACAAGATGAAGAATACATATGAAACGGCAATTGTTATGTTTTACAAAACAATAGTGCGAAAGCAAAAGTGTTAGAAAGTGTTGAAGGATGTCACGGGAAAAATGGCTTTCATAGACATGACGTCACATCCTCCCGAATTCCAAGTGTACACTATCGATGTGCCGTCAATAAGCAATCGATTGACATTTGTTTATTGAATGTCACCCAAATAGAGAAAGACATACATTTATAAACATCCTCACAAATAAGGTAAGACAAAAGTATGTTAGAATTCAAATATCAACACTTCTCAATATAGCTTATTTCTGCTGACTAAAGCAGTTGTTTTTATTTAAAATAAAGTTGTACCAATTTGTTAGTGCGAGGATACTGAGGAAGGTGCTGGAGATTTGAGGAGACTTGCTGTCACTCAATGCCTAGTGATAACCACCAGACATCAGGTATGAACATAAAAAACGCAAAGTGTACCCATGTGTATCTTTTGTGTGTAACACTTTTTATTGCACGCACATACACTGCACTGCGATGTTAGGCAGATGGCCGGGGAACAACACATTGGTCCTAGTCAAAGGGCACAGATACTCTGATCATAGGTAGAAGTGACGATCAATACATGTATCATTATTATACAAATTTAACCCTGCAGACGGACGGTATATACACAAACCAGAGGCTGTCCTAGATAACAGAAATATAAAAATGATATGAAGCTGAAATTCTAAATTTATTTTTTTATTTTAAACAGGAAAGCAGGTAGTGGATGTTGCCGTTCGAGCATACTACAGAGAAGTGTTAACAGATAGTGAAAAAGTGGAAGATATTTTTACTTTGACAGAGAACTGAAGAAAATCATGGAATATGAAGGTGACGACGATACCCATCATTACAGGAGCACTTGGGGCAGACCTGAAGCATACGGAATGGACGAAATGGAAATCTGATGAAGAGATGAAACCATCTAGACAAGAGCATTACTAAAATTAGCAAGAATATTGAAGGTAGTCCTGAAGCATTGGGAAGACTTACTGTCACTTGATCTCTCGCCAGTGTCACCAGATACTACTTGCGTGAAAAGTACAAAATATTATAATGATAAAAAGAAATAATGATGATGAACAGATAGGCTTGAGTTTGATTTTATTCCGAGCCAAGTAACATATAAATTAAAGGTGAGATAGAAAACTGGCGTGAGCATAAATCACGTGACTGGCTTAGATTATCTGGTGAGCGTTCTATTATATTCATCTATCATTCGGGATAACTGTGGAAGTAGTGAAGCCAAAAATGTCGTTACTTCGGTGCACGCAAATATAAGGATCATACATCACAATTTTCGCCCAAACTGATTAAACGTGTTCGCAAGGTGAGTACAAGATGGATTATCAAAGAATTCATGAATCATGTATTTTTGCCGGGCAATAACAAAATTACGAATGCTTTGCAAGGCGACACCTATACATCTTGGTTTCAACATCAACTGGTTTCGTAGGCCTTAGTTTTTGAAACGAATCACTGTGTGTGTAGCTTCTTCATCTTTCTCTCTTTTTGCAACGAGTTGTTTGTCTCGGCATGGAGCACATTGCACATATCTATGAAGTTTATTGACAGCATTGCAAATGACCAGTTTCTGGCGAAAAAGGCCTGATTTCTATCATGAATCCATCATTCTAAAATGATTATCTTTGTTTGCGTAATGACCAAAAGAGTTAAGAAAGAAATCTATTTCAGATGCTGGAAGACCAATACACTTTGAAAATGATTCTTAACAGGTACAATTATTTTTAGAAACGTCAAAAGCTTCAACATCGATTAT